>BQNB010183400.1:0-12407 GCA_026074375.1 Tanacetum coccineum | reverse complement strand
ACAAACATATATTTGGCAGTTTTTGGTCATTTAAGCTCGTTTTTAGAGGTAAAAGATATGTGTAATTAAGCACTTATCAAGGACCGTGGGCGAAAACCGTACCTTTTGGTCAGATAAGCTCGATGATGCTTTATGGGCTTTCCGCACAGCTTACAAAACACCCATCGGGTGTACTCCATACAAGCTAGTGTACGGGAAGGCATGTCATCTTCCGATCGAACTCGAGCACAAAGCTTACTGGGCCTTAAAACATACAAACTTTGATCTGAAAACCGCTGGTGACCATAGGAAAGTTCAACTGAATGAACTTAATGAGCTCCGTGATGAAGCTTATGAGAACTCTTTGATCTATAAAGAAAAGACAAAGAGGATTCACGACTCTAAGATCAAGAACCGCGTTTTCAACGTCGGTGATCGAGTCCTCCTCTTTAACTCTAGATTAAAGATTTTCTCAGGAAAGCTTAAAACCCGCTGGTCAGGACCATTCACTATCACACAAGTTTTCCCGTACGGCACCGTCGAGTTATTCTCTAATACTCCGGGCCAAAAATTTCAAAGTTGATATGGTCATCGTATTAAGCACTATTTTGGAGGGGACGTACCACAATTGGTAGTCCCAGATCTCCAAACATTCCCTAATGTCCAATAAATTCAGGTGACGGGTCAAGCATAGCGACCTTAAACAAGCGCTTCGTGGGAGGCACCCCATGCTTATCATAGTATTGTGTAAAAATGAATAAGTGTTTTCTTGTTGTGAGGAGGTTCGCCTCTTCCATTACCCGTGTTTCGTGTTTGTGTGTAATTGTCCAGATTGCCCAGATTGTTGAGTTCTCTCTGCTTGTGGTTTTTATCAAGAGTTTACAATCTCAGCTTCATTTTGGATCCAGTATCAAATTCTAAATCGACTAACGTTTTATCTTTTGGCACACTTAATAAACGGCCTTAGATTTACGTAGGTACCCCTTTCAAAACATCGAGGACGATGTTTAGTTCTAGTATGGGGGGGATCTTCGATTTGATTTCTGCCTGCAGCCGTTGTTATCATGTAATCCCGTTTTTACCACCAATTTTTTGCAAAAATACCAAAAAAAAAATTAAAAAATTAAAATTTAAATAAAATAAGTGTTTCGACTTTCCTAATGGGTAGTTTGAGAATCGCTCATTTTTGACTCGACTTCGGGCGTGTTGAGCCCTAGCTAGTTCCTCAATTGTAGGCTAAGCTTTCACGATTTATTGCTCGAATTATGATAAAGTGAAGAAACAAGAAGTGATAGAGTTCCTAAACGTTTATATTTAGCAATAATCTTAATCTATCTATTATAACTTTTGTCTTTTTTCCCAATACTATACAACACCCCTAACCTCATCACTTACCCCCCCCCCCCCCCACCAACAGTGCTCATTTCAATTCAACTAAGTCAATCGATGTTTTTAGAAAAAGCTTCAAATTTGTAACTTGATTCTTTAAAACGAGTTTTCTCTGTTCTTAGTGATTTGAAAGTTAAAATGCCAAAGAAGCATGAATGAAATATGAATGCAAAAATGCATGAATATTGAAATTATGCCAATGAAGCATACATTTGATTATATGGAGCAATTAAAGAGTGTCGTGATATCCCACTCGCTACCACGAGGTGCGGTTCAAAACTAAGACATCTTTTCTTCTTGGGATTTGGGTGTGTTGTGATATCTCCCAGAAGCGAGGTTCTAGGTGAGGTTAAAAACTAAGGACCACCGATCTTAGCATATTAGGAAGAAGGTGTTGATGTGATTTCCCACTACGCTAGCAACGGGGTGGGTTTTCTAACTAGAACATAGGTCGTGGTTGTGTTATCTACTAAGGGAGCGAGGCCTAGGTAGGTGTTCAAACTATGCAACGCATCCTAGCTCTTTAAGATACTTATGATTAATGATGGATAAAGCATGTTGCGCAAAAAAGCTTCTAATTTTTAAAATTTTCGTCATTTAAATCAAGTTACAAGGTCCTAATAAGTTGTTGCTTTGAGTCGTGATTCATCTCGAATTACGACTATGGAAATAAGTTGATCTATGGTTGAGTTGAATTGAGTACACACACCAAATTCATATATCCATGTTGGGAGTTAAAAGTTCACAAGTCATATGTATGAGTGCTCAACATTTAGACTTATATTGACAAATGATCTTGTTTAATTGCTTGGTTTGGGTCTAGTGAAAAATCGAGAACGATGAATTTATCCGTCAGGACATCCGTAGATTATTCTATGGGCGCTTCTCATTATATGATCCCAGTGTTTATAAAATAAAGGAAGTTGAGCATGTTGTTAAAAAAAAATCCAAAAATATTAGGGATGGTTAGTGTACATATAAAAAATGGTAAAAACGGGACTTGTCAAAGCTATTGACTCATTAAGTTCTCCTTGACGAACACTTTGCTGCTTTTCAAAGTTATTAGTCGAGGGGGATTAAGATTCTTGGTTTCTAGAGTGTTTACTTCATAACATTGCGTGAGGACACGGCAATACCTTAGTATGGGGGATTTTGGTATGTGCTTAATTACACATACCATTTTCCATTATAAACAGACTTAAACGACTAAAAACATACCAAAAATACATTGTATTTGTATGTTTGCATTTGTATTGTGCAGGAAGCGGATATCTCACAAAAGGACGAAAAACCAATCAAAAAGAGACAAAACAGGACACGGGATGGAAAAGTGTGTGAAATCGAAGCCAAATCAAAATCAAGTCTACTCCGAGAAGAAAAAGCAAAGAAAAATATAACTTGAGGGATCAAAAATGCCAAACCCCTAAGTTATATTATTATATAAACCACATGGACTGATTATGCCAATTTGGGAAACTTCATTTATAAAAGAAAGAAAAGGGGAAAAAGAGAATGAAAAGAGGAAAGATGTGGAGGGGCCTTTCTTGTACACAAACGACCAACATACCATTATATCTCTACAACCTTCTCTCTGTCACAATCCCAACTTGTATATAAACCTTTCCTCAGCTTTTCCCGCCAATACAAAAAACCAGCCTAGCACCCTGTTTTTTTTGCTCCCATACTTCTCTGCAAAAATCATCTCAATCACACTTCTACTACCCCCAGCTTTATAAAGTCCATGTTGGCAATCCCTCTCCATTCCCAAAGCATTTCGATGGCTTGAGATTGTCTCCAAAGAAGCTCAAAAGAAATCAAAGGCTGGGATTTGCTTTAGATTCAGCCACCACACAAATAAGCACACTTGGTTTTATCTCTCCCATCCAAGTAGAAAAGCTGCAAGTCCAAGAACTTCGGCTATAAATAGAGCTTTTTGTAAGCCTTTGAGGCATTAGTTTTTAGTTTTTAGTAATCAGTAGTTTTTAAATAATTTAGTTTTTAAGTAATCTACAGCTTTATACTTTCAGGCTTTGTAAATTTTCAGTTTTAATGCAGTTTGAGTTTTCCATGAATTTACCATTTCAGTGTTAAGTTTCTTCATTGTGTGGTTTTGTAGGTTTAAAAAGCTCTCAAACACAGCTTGTTTATAAGCTGCTCTAATTAAGTTAGCTTTTAAAATAAGTTAAGGAGTTAAGAGAAAAATACAAAATACTCTCACCTTATACAATCAGCTTATATTATGGTACTGATACAAAATATTGAAATGAATAAGCCAGTTCATGTTGTTAATCTTCAATAATTCCTGGATGGGCTTATGGACTCTCACTAGCTTGTTTTATACAAGCTAGAGCTTGTAGATCTTTGTTTGACCCTGTTTTGAGCAAGGGTGTAGTAAGTCTCTCTTTTTCTTACTTTACTTATCTATTGCAGAAACTGCTAATTTTTCCTTTTTTTTTGTATTTTAAAGCCTCTTGCAGTATTAACTTAAGCCTAGCAGTATTAACTTAAGCCTAGCAGTATTAACTTAAGCCTAGCAGTATTAACTTAAGTTGCGTATTAACTTAGCCTAGCAGTATTAACTTAAGCCTAGCAGTATTAACTTAAGGTTAGTACTGGTAGTTAATACTGTTAGTACTGTTGTTGTTACTGGTGTGTTATCTTGTTCAAAGTTAGCTTTAATTTCTTTTTGTATTTGATTATTTAGAGTCAGTTTAGCGTAATTAATTTGTCTTAAGTTTATTTGAGCTTACTTGTGTTTTAGTTTGATGTAAATGTTTTAAGTATTTTTCCTATTCTAGCTTTTATTCTTGTTCTCTAGCTTATGTTCTTTGTTTATTTTTATATACATTTGCTTATCAGTGTTAGTTCCAAATCATAACCTCATCCTTGTCATATTCAAACTCCAATCATCATTCGTGACTCGATATTCCATCTCTAGCCTCGTTGGGACATAACGACCCGGGAACACTCTATACTGCTTCTCGGTATTCTTGATTCTGGTTTAGATTATACTTCCTATATATATTTTATATTTTATTATATATTATATATATTTTAAGGTGTAGTTTTGACGGGATCACCGAGGACCTCCAACTCCAGATCCTGATAGAATAAGATTGTACAAGGTTGGTGTCACAAGAAGAGTAGAATCCTCAAATGATGAAAGTTTGGGTGCTCAGGAGGATGCATCCAAACAGGGGAGGAGTAGAATTGAAGCTATTGACAGAGATGCTGAAGTTACTCTAGTTGAGACTCAGAGGAGGAATGATGAGAATGATGATAATCTGATGTTTGATACTGGTGTTTTTGATGGTGATGAGATAGTTGTAGAGACTGAAGAGCCTGTGATTAATGTTGCTACAACTACAAAGTCAATTCCAGTTAGTACTAATGAAATTTATTTAGCTAAGATATTACACTAGCTTTAGCATTTGCTGCAAGAAGAGTGCAAAACTCAGGTGAAAAGTTGTGGTTCAAGAATCATGTGAAACTATTAGTACTGCCACTACAATGGTTAGTACTGCTACTACAACAGTTGTTGCTACACCTGCAATAACTACACCACCACAGCAAAGAGCTAAGGGAATTGCTTTCAGAGAACCTGTTGAATCCACTATAACAACAACAGTTCCTTCTCAGAAGTCCAAAGACAACGGCGCAAGGCAAAAAGTTGAGCTTGAAAAGCCAATATTAATGGAAGAAAGATAGAGGCACTTGATGAAGAGCTATGTAGAGAGATTGAAGCTGAAGAGCAGCAGAGTTTGAAAGAAAATTCAAAAAAGAGAAGAGCTGCTCCAAGAAGAAGTAAAAGCAGAGCAGCTAATTTTTGAAGAATGGAAATGAGCAAGCCATGATGGATGGCCATATTATTGAGTTAGCTGCAAATTACAGGAAAATGAAAGAAGAAAGCCATGTCATCATTGAAGAAAATCAAGAAGGCTGGCAGAACTTATTAGAGAAAGAAAGAAGTTCTTTGTAGCACAAAGAGCATAAGATATAGGAAATACACCTCCTATAAAACTCAAAGAAGGAAATCAACATGATTCAGTATATGAAAAAATGGCCAGGCTTACTCACTGCACAATTTAAAGGATAAATGTTTTTGATGAAGTTCAGACAGCTTTTTGAAAAGCATATGAAGTGGATAAACAACTATAGTCCCATGGATGTCAGATCTTCCTTCAAAAAGTGGTTCAAAAGGAAGGAAAGTAGTGGAAAAGAAGCTGAAGGCAACAGCAGAAAGAAAGAAAATCAATTGGTAGGAAAAGAGCAAAGGATAAGCAGAATATGAATCTTCCAAAAGGCAATAGCTTTGCGCTATTTCGGTATTTACATTAATAGCATTGTATGTGGAGGATGATAACGGATGAAGAAAGAGCTTAAGAAATGATTTGAGCTTTGCAAGAAGAAGACCATAGCATCATATTGCTATTACCCTCTAGCTACCAAAGTAACAGTTGTAGGTTTCTTAGATTCACAAAAAGAGTAAGCAGGGTATTATGAAATATTTAGATGCTAATGGAAGTTTCAAAGCATATCACCATGTGTTAGCCAATGCTCAGTGAATTTGACAGAGAAGATTAGGAAATTTGTTGGAAGCTATTAAAGCTAAGCAAGGGGATACAAGCCAGAGGAAGATTTTAAAAGGGTGTTATGGGGTGATTTGAGAGTGATGTTTGAACAGTAAATAAAGAAAAGTGATAGTAGGAGATTCTATACAAGATACAATGGTGACAGTTTGGTAAAGTTATATGATTCAGATGTGGAGTGCACTTTATAAAGGTTTAAAACATTTTACATTGTCTTTAATGTTGGTTGAAAAGAGATATCCCCTTACCCCCCCAAACCAATAACAATCACAAACATGCTGAACAAGAAGCTTCAAGCAGATCAGTGGAATGAGATGGTTTATCAACTACTCAAGTTCATGGTAAAGCAGCAAAAAGGTCAATGAAGTGTTTGGAAGCATCCTCCTGGTGATGGTAAAATCTTTGAATGAAACTTAAAGATTCAGAAGATGAACATCAAGGTTAGGGGAGGATTGTTGGGATCAAAAGGCATCTGTAAGTTACTACCTGCTCAGTTGTTAATGTTATGCGGTTAAGCAAATTACTCACTAAGTAGTTAAGACTGTTAGTGGAAAGTTAATATTGTCAGTACAATGTTAGTACTGTTAGTGATCTTATTGAAATATATGCTAAGTAGTTAGTGCTGCTAGTAGTAAAGTTAAGATAGCTAGTACACAGGTTACGAATGTTAGTTTTGATATTAGTACTGCTAGTACTAAAGTTACTACTGCTTATGTTTATTAGTACTGCTGGTACAAAAGTTAATGCTGCTGGATTACAACTGCTAGAAGAGTTACTACTGTCAGAAGGATAAAGACAAGTAAAGAGATAAGGATTGTTTGGAGAACAAGAATACTTACGAAGATAAGTATTGAGTTATTTTTGTAAAAGATATGTATAATGTATTTGTTTAAGAGATTACGTTTGCTTTTAGAAAAGATCATGATTTGTAGTTATCTTGTAAAGGACTCCGTGGTGTATAAAAGGAGATCCTAAGTTATGGTTTTAGGATCATCACATCACATCATATCAGTCTTTCATAGTATTCATAGCTTCAAGGTTGTAAACCCTAACACTATCAAAGAGTGTTCATATTAATATATTAAAGCTTATTGTTTTGGTTGTATTTCTGTGTCTCAAACATACTTTTTATTTATTCTTCTTAGTGGTATAAACTAGATTCCGCATAGTTTATATCATACACTCAAAGTTTCAGTCTCAGTGCCTTTGGATTTATCCAAGGATACTAAACCTTACATCAAGCTTAGGAGTTCAAGATCCTTTCACCAGGACCACCAAGTGGTATCAGAGCATGTGATGAAGCTTTGAATAAGAAGAAATAAACAACACATACTAGATCTAATTCTCAATGATAAGATGGAGGCAGGAACTACTTCTACAACTCTGACTGCAAGACTCCCTATCCTCAACCTATGAGAATATGATCTCTGGTTAATGAGGACAAAACAATACTTTCTCATAACTGATTACTCCCTCTAGGAGGTAATTCTGAATGGTAACAAAGTACTAAAGAGACAAGTTGGAGAAACTGAGCAGGAATATGAACCTACTACTACAGAAGAAAAGCAAGACAGAAGAAATAAGATGAAAGCTAGAGGAACTCTGTTGATGACACTCCCAAATAAGGATCAACTGAAGTTTCATTCATATAAAGATGCAAAATTGCTCATGGAAGCCATTGAGAAGAGGTATGGAGGAAACAAGGAATCTAAGAAAGTTCAGAGAACACTACTCAAGCAACAATATAAGAACTTTGCAAGATCAAGTTCATAAACAATAGAGCAAACTTTTGATAGGTTAGAAAAACTTATTAGTCAGTTAGAGATTTAAGGTGAGGTTATTGCACAAGAGGACATAAACTTAAAACTATTGAGAAGTCTTCCATCTGAATGGAAGACTCATACTTTGATCTGGAGTAACAAAGAGGAAATAGAGACCATCAGTTTGGATGATTTGTACAACAACTTAGAGATATATGAACCTGAACTTATAGGATCATCAAGTACAAGCCAAAATCTACAAAATGTGACTTTTGTGTCCTCCAATAGCACTAACAGCAATAGCAGCACAAATGAAGCAGATAACACTACTTATGGAGTTAGTGCTGCTCATACTCAAAATAATCCTGTTAACTCTACATCTGTAGATAACCTTAGTGATGCTGTGATCTGAGCTTTCCTAGCAAGTCAGCCAAATTCTCCTTAACTTGCAAGAGAGGATCTTGAACAAATTGATCCTGATGACCTAGAAGAAATGGATTTACATGGGGAGATGGCTATGCTAACAATCAGAGCTAGAAGGTTCATCAAGAGAACAGGCAGGAAGCTGGATATAAATGGTCAAAGAATTGGATTTGACATGTCAAAAGTGGAGTGCTATAATTGTCATAAAAATGGTCACCTTATACAGGGACTTTCATTCCCTCTAAATTTGATCTAATGTTTATGGATGAAATTGTTGAAAGTGAGAATGTAGATGTCATTACTGTTATTACACCTAGTGATGTTAAGAAAGTTGAGACAAATAATGAGTCTGCTGATATTGAAGAAGAGCATCCTACAAACTTTGCATTGATGGCATATACATCTTCAGGAAGTTCTTCTAATTCAGATTCTGAGGTAGATTCTTGTTCTAAAACATGTGTAAAAGCTTATTGGACTCGGCAAAACTTAACCCTCTTTATACATAGATTAAATGTAAACAGTATAAATTTATATCAAGGAACAAATCGCGAATCAATGAAACCGGAAGCAGATATTGAGAGTCTCCGGGTCGTTAGTCCCAACGAGGTTGTATGGAAATCGAATTCTCGGATATTGATGATGGATGATCTTTGAACGATGAAGTTGTTGTGATATTCATTTGGCACCTAAAACCTAATAGCAAATGCACTCTAAATTAAGCAAAGAAAAATAAAGCTAGGAGCGAGGCTTAAGGCTTAGGAATGGAAAAACCTTAAAACTTTTACTCTAAGACAAAAAGAAATAAGATCCATATAAACTTAAGACAAAATCAATATAAGCTAAGCTAACTCTAAATAAGCAAATCTCAAAAAAAGTAAGATAAGCTAAATTAAGCAAGGACAACTCGTTAGTACTAACAACAATACTAATAGTTTTAATTAACAGTACTAAATTTTGAGTAGTATGCTAGCTTTAAAAGTTAGTATGCTAGCTCACTAAAAACACAATGAAACGGTGAAATAAGCATAAATGAACCAAAACAGTATGTTTACTTACCATTATAAGCACTTCAGGAGTAAGAATAAGCAACTAGAATAAACTAGAATGACAAATGAGCTAAAAAGCTACAATCCCGTTTTTAGTTCAAGTCCTCAAAAAGTGCTGATTTTAAAAGTTCGTTTTAGCAAAACGGTAAAACACGAAAAAGTTGTCACAACATGTTTTTAAGAACTTTAATAAAGTCACCTTGCTAAAATAAGCACTTTATAAGCTCCAAAAAGCCAATAAGCTGCTGATTGCAGAAGGAATAGTTGCCTCAAACTTTTGTGTTTTTGGTATTATGGACACTACAAACTCAAAATTAGCTCAAAATTAGAAAGGAGAGATGTTTGGAAAAGCTTATATGTTGCTTAATCTACACTAAGGCACAAATAAGCTCAAATAAACTTAAGACAAATCAAATAAGCTAAACTAACTCTAAATAAGCAAATACAAAAAGCAATTAAGCTAAATAAAATAAGATAAGCTCAACAGTACTAACAGCAGTACTACCAGTATTAACTACCAGTACTAACTTGAAGTTAGTACTGCTAGTTATATGTTAGTACTGTTGGTCTAAGTTAGTACTGCTAGCTTAAACAAAACACTATGAAACAAGAAATAAGCAAATAAGCTAAAACAGATAATTAACTACCCCTAATAAGCATTTAGGCATAAGATTAAGCAACCAGAATAGATTATAATGATAAATAAGCTAGAAAACTAAAACTGATGAACACTTGAAAATACTTTGAAAAGGGAAAATAAGCTTAAATGAGCTTACCCCTAAAGAAAGTAAAGGAAAATGGTTTAATATACTCTAAAAAGCTAAGGAAATCTTTAATAAGCAGAGATAATAAGCTGATAAGCTAAAATGAACTACCAGTATTAACTAAAATAACTACCAGTACTAACTTTAAGTTAGTACTGCTAGTGTTGAGTTAGTACTGTTCCTAAAATGAACTAGCAGTACTAACTACAGGTTAGTACTGTTAGTTGAAAATAGCCTTTAAAAATCATTTTTCTTTCAAACTAATTAAAAACAGATTATCAAATAACAAAGTAAAACACTTATAAGCAAATATTAATCAATAATAAGCACTTAAATAAGCATGAATTGGTCTAGCAGTATTAACTTAAAACTAACAGTGTTAACAAATGAACTAACAGTTCTGCAATAAATAAGTAAAGTAAGAAAAAGAGAGACTTACAACACCCTTGCTCAAAACAGGGCTAAATCAACAATCTACAAGCTCTAACTTGTAGAAAACAAGTTAGTAAGAGTCCATAAGCCCATCCAGAACTGGCTTATCATCCATACAATAAGCTGTGGTATATTTGAGAGTGATTGGTATGATTTTCTCTTTACTACTTAACTTTTTAGATTTACTTGATTAAGGCAGCTTATAAACAAGCTGTATTGAGAACTCTTTGAACACAAAACAAATTGATTAAGAAACTTAATACTGGTATTGATTTAAAAACTTCAAACTTGCATTAATTTTGAAAGTGTTACAAAGCAGTGAAATAAAAGCTGTAAATAACTGAAAATGAGCTAAGTTATTAAAACTAAAAACTAGATTCAACTAAGATGCCTCAAAGGCTTACAAAAAGCTCTATTTATAGCCGAAGTCTTGGACTTGCAGCTTGTGCTTCTTTGTAGAGATAAAAACAAGTGTGCTTGTTGTGTGAGGAGAGTCTTGTGAGGGAGAGTCTTAAAACAAATCCCAGCTTTGATTTCTTTTTGAGCTTATTGGGGAGGACAATCTCAAGCCATCCAAAATGCTTTGGAAAGGGGTGGGGGTTGCAAACTTGGACTTTATACAGCGGGGGGGGTTAGTAGGGTGGATGAAATGATTTTGGCTAGAGAGAGAAGTGGTTTTGCAGGGAAGAAAGTATGGGACGACATACCAGTTGTAACTGGGTTTGTTGGGCGGGAAAGAAGACTTTTTGGGGAAGTTGGCAGTTTGGTCCATCAAAGTTGTCTATAACTTAAAGTAATCTCTGCCGGGTTGGCAGTTGAGGCCATTGTCAAAACTTTGCCCGGTTTGCAATTTCGACCCTTGTCTTTTTCTTTTGTAATACAACTTGAGGTTTGGCAGTTTTAGTCCCTTAAGTTGTATTTTCTTCACTTGGTTGACTTTTGACTTTGATTTGACTTTGTCTTTTCCATTCCGTGCTTGGTTTGGTCGTTTTTGGCTTTCTTTTTGAATATCCGTTCCTGCACAATTCAAATGCAAAACATACAAATACAATGTATTTTTGGTACGTTTTTAGTCTTTTAAGTCCGTTTTTAATGGAAAATGGTATGTGTAATTAAGCACATACCAAAATCCCCCATACTAAGGTATTGCCGTGTCCTCACGCAATGTTATGAAGTAAACACTCAAGAAAACTAAGAATCTCGGCCCCCCTCGACTAATTACCTTGAAAAGTAGCAAAGTGTTTGCCAAGGGGAACTAAAAGAATCAATAGCTTCGACAAGTTCCGTTTTTACCATTTATATGTACACTAACTATCCCTAATATTTTTGGATTTTTCTTTCTTTTTCTTTTCTTAACTACCTGTTTGACTTCCTTTATTTTATCAACATTGGGATCATAGAATGAGAAGCGCCCATAGAATAATCTACGGATGTCCTGACGGATAAATTCATCGTCCCCGATTTTTCACTAGATCCAAACCAAGCAATTAAACAAGATCATTTGTCAATATAAGTCTAAATGTTAAGCACTCATACTTATGACTTGTGAACTTTTAACTCCCAACATGGATATATGATTTAAATGTGTGTACTCATTTCAACTCAACCATAGATCAACTTATTTCCATAGTCGAAATTCAAGATGAATCATGACTCAAAGCAACAACTTATTAGAACCTTGTAACTTGATTTTAAAGAACGAAAATTTTACTGTAGAATTTATTTTTTTGCAACATCTTTATCATCATAAACATAAGTTCTTAAAGCTAGGAATGCGTTGCTTAGTTTGAACACCTACCTAGGCCTCGCTCCCTGGTAGGATATCACAACCAACGACCGGTGTTCTTAGTTTGAAAACCCACCCCGTTGCTAGCGTAGTGGGAAATCACATCAACACCTTCTTCCTAATATGGCTAAGGATTTGTGTCTTAGTTTGAACCCTCACCTGGTGAGATATCATAACACACCAAATCCCTAGAAGTAAAGATGTCTTAGTTTGAACCCCCACCTCGTGGTTAGCGGAGT
>BQNB010183399.1:0-12407 GCA_026074375.1 Tanacetum coccineum | reverse complement strand
CCGTTCAATACGACCCGCTAGATGACATTTTCACATCTCAGACTCTAAAGTACCTTGACGTAAAACGACGTTTTTCGTTAAAACGGCTAAAAAACAAAATAATAAATTCTTTAAAAATTAGAAATGGAATTTAGAGCTCGGTTAAAATATTGACCGTAAAATACGAGATGCTACAGTTTTTTAGAACAAGATAACACATGATCATGTATCCATTTTAAATGCACCCCTCTATAATTGTATTATGAGTTTTTATCTTTTTTTTAACAGTAATTTCTCAAAAATGCTCTAGCAAGAGATGTTAGATGCCAATAAAAATAAGCGATATATATTACAATAAAAATAAAAGCAAATAACACAAAAAATATTCAACTTAAAGATCATTTCCAATCAAGGTGTCAGACTTTTTTTGCATAAAAAGGTACCAAACTTAATTTTTTTGACCGATTTGGATATTTTCGTTAAATATTTAACGATCATCCGTTAGGTTTTACATTTTAAATCCATCGGCCGCTACCAACGCCACCAATCATCGTTGCCACCACCAAGTTTGTGAATTCATTCAATACTTCAATCTACCCAGGTGAACCGCAGTACTTCTTTTGGCAAGTGGCGGTGACGTTTGAAGTGTTTGTGGTCAATGTAATAAGGCAACACAATGCTATACTTCTTTATTGAAGGGCATTCAAATTATGTGGTAAGTCATGTTCGAGTTTGACTAGGACAAAGGTAGTAGGTGTCTTTTGAAGGGTTACACTAGGTACAAAAGTTTTCCAGAAGTACATGTGTTTGTACGCGTTACACTAAAATTATTATGTAAGACTAAAAGGAGTGGGCGTGAGCTCACTTGGTGAGTAACCACCTCACTCGTGAGGCTCCAAAACCACACAACTATCTCACTCGTGAGGTGGGGTATAAATGCAATGGAATAGTAAGCCACTCGCCATGCGTGAGTGGCAAAACCTGTGGGTCTCCTTTTTTGTTTTAATATTTTTATTTGGTATGTGAGTGTGTGTGGGGTATTTAGTGAGGTATTTTTTTTGTATAAAATGGGTATTTTAATGAATGGTAATGTATGATAACTAAAACACTTAAATGGTGAGGTATGGTGAGGAAGAGAGAAAGCCGATGAAGCGCTAAGGTTGAGCTGATGTGGACGGTGAACCATGATAACCACTCCCACTAGCCTAACTGTAGATTAATATTTTTTGGTCCAATTATCAAGAATTATTTCAAAATGTTTTAATCGAGGATTAATTAAATGAAAGTTAAGGCCACTAAACGACTGCTATCACTAGATGGTGTACCTAATTGTAGTTCCGATTAGATTGAAGTATTGAATGAATCCACAAACTTGGTGATGGCGACGATGATCGGTGGCGTTGGTAGCGACCGGCGGACTTCAAAATGTAAAACTTAATGGATGATTGTTAAATATTTAACGAAAATACCCAAATTGGCCAAAAGAAATAAGTTTGGAGCATTTTAATGCAAGAAAAAAAAGTCTGATACCTTGATTGGAAATGACCCTTAAGTTGGGTACCTTTTTGTGCTATTTGCCCTAAAAATAAAGGATTACAGATCACAAGATATTGGAACAAGCTTGGATGGTTCATACAACCAATCAATCCATAACGTTATAATACATTCTTACAATCATTTGATTTTAAGATAATATTATAACCTCCTTGACATGAGTATCCTCTCCAGAGGTTTCGAGTCAAAACAACCCCTATTGCAATACCAAATTATCCAAGTTTTGCTTTGTATATCTAAAGATATCTTTATATAGTATTAAGGGGAACCAAACACCCCCAAAAGATTAGTTCAAACATCGATTTTGGATAATTATCCATCCTTAACCAATGCTAGTCTTCACTACCATGGACCATAAATCTATTGCTATTCTATTACGAATAACTTTTTTTGAGTTCTCATTCGCTTAATCACGTATGACACCATGTCGATCCCATTGGCATCTTGATTACATCTAGTGGGATGGCGATCAATACCAAGACGCCAAGAGTGAATGTTAAGTTGGTTTTAACTCGAAGCATTTATCCCACCAGATACTATCATTTGCTGAATCAAAAAGGGAAAAACTATCAATGCGTACACACATGTAGAAAATGTGACACATCTTCAACGATGCTGGGTATATCACACCCGCACACACTTCCGAACAAACAAAGAATACACAAACAAGGCTTACGGAAGATAAATCGCGAAATGTTAATAGACACATGATGTAGCGTGGTATCCACGACTAGGACATTCGTGGAAGTCCATGGGTTAATACCAGCGAGATATTATTAAGCTACGTGCAAAT
Source organism: Tanacetum coccineum (assembly GCA_026074375.1). NCBI lineage: Eukaryota > Viridiplantae > Streptophyta > Magnoliopsida > Asterales > Asteraceae > Tanacetum > Tanacetum coccineum. The sequence continues at coordinate 10,081 of BQNB010183399.1, read as the reverse complement.
CTGCACAGGCTCTGTGCCAGAATACACGAGGTATAAACACACACAAAAGACCACGTGTATAATTACATTGGGTGGGGGATAAATAGATAAGGAAAACCTAACCCTAATTTACTCCCCAAGATATTGTCCATGGTCCTAATACACTATTAGGGGTTGAGCCAATAATTATGTCTTGATGTGGTCGTTGTGCGTAGGTAATTTATTATTCAAGTTTTACTATTTATATTTTGCCGACTTTACCTATTAACAAACACTAACGGGCAGTGTACCCGATCAGTTGTAGGTTCGTTGGTAAGTAGGGTGTCGATCACTAAGAGCGAGTGTTAACACTTAAATCTATCAGTATTTTAGTTATCTAAGTTAGTCCTAATTAATCCTATGTTAAATCTAAGTTTACCTAAACTAACGCAAAAAGGAGGTTTTCAGCCTGAGAGATTGGCACGAGTTTTGGTTTACCTAAACTAATATGAGGGTGATTAACACACACAAGCTGATAGACAAAAGATAAAGAAGCGGTCAAGCCTAATGTAAGGAAAACGTATTAACCATATTTAATCTAATAAAACGCAGGTTTTGTTTATAAGTGCAATGATTGTCTTATCTCGTTGGTGACATATCATTCCTAGGTTTAGGCGGTACTTCTTCCTAAACCCTAGATGCGCCAATTCTGTCACAATTAAACACATCCGCATAAAGCATTCATTGTTGATTATAATCTATCTTAGGAGACAATAATGGTGATCTTATCGAATCCTAGCTCAACGAGACTTTACTAACTTACTGCTTAACGGCTCTTTATATACTAGTAGTCCACTATCCAGATCTTTATCCAAGGAATTAGAACGTTATTTGTTAGTCCTAGGTCACCTGCTAGTCTACCTATTTACTAAACCAAGGGCAAAGACAGGTCAATATTTGTGATCCTATTATATGGAGAGCCATCCCGGACTCTAGCTAACGCTCTATTTGTATTCCTAGATCCAGTTGAATGATAGGTCGCATACTTAAGCACGTAAACGAGTATAAATTGATAAACATAATCAACATGCAACGAATAAGCATACAATCTAAATAAACAAATCAAACATTAAATTATCATAAACATGGCTAATACCATAAGGTATTAGCCATTAGCCATTGTAACTATCAAATGTCATAGATGAATGATTGAAGTAAACTAACAATAATTAATCAATCGATACTATAAAATATTTAGAGTATAGAAAATTTCAAGGGTTTTCCTTTGGATTGAAGTGACTTTGCAAGGCCTTTCTTGTCTTCTCTTCTCTCTGAAATCGAATTGGTGGTTAAGCTATTTCTTTATTATTTTTTGCCCCCTAAAAATTGAGTTTAGGGTTCGGTATTTATAGAGTCTGGAATTTAGTCGATACGCCGTATTGAAAGGGTTTAATACGGCGTATTAGGGTTTCTTGGCGTGGGCTCCATGATTATTATATTCTAGAATATTCCATGACTTGTACTTGAATACGGCGTATGGCTTCATCTGGATACGGCGTATAGATCTTCTCTTCGTGGATGCTGAGTGAAGTTTAGGGCACAGATACGCCGTATCTTCCTTGATGGATACGGCGTATAGGTTGTCAGAACAGTGCTCTTCATGATTTCTTCGTTTAAGCTCCAAAATGCGTGCCTTTTGATTAACTTTCACTCTTTGCTCGATAATTACTGCAAATCATAAATATAAGCAATTAAGTACCAATTCATGCATAAATAATGTAAAACGAGCAATTTAGCTGGGATAAATGATGCTATAAAATAGACGTTATTTGATGTCATCAAATATCCCCCCACTTGAATCCTACTTGTCCTCAAGTAGACTTTAGAAAACTTATGAAAATGTATCCCAAACCAAGGTTTAAGATTTTTCCTTTAAGCATTTTTTTTGTTTAATTACTAGCACACAACCAAAACCTCATGAAAAGGGAAAATGAAAATACTCAAATCACTCAACTAATCTATGTGGTAAGATTTAAGTAATTTGCTCAATGGTCGGTAGTAACGAGTATTATTCTTAAGCTGGCAAGGTAAACTATCTCCACCCCACTAAAGCTAAGGAGTAACAAGTCTAAAAAGGTAAATTGGGTTAAATGATAAGGTTTAAGGGTTTGATCATTCTTTCTAATCTCTATCGATACCAATATTCCAGAAAAGGCGACAAAACCACAAATGCACGCCCAAATCCATGACCGCGACACTTGTGATTGCTCACTCCTTAACTCGAATAAGCTAAAGAATAGGACTAGTAATTTTCACCAATAGTAGTAAACCAACAAGGGTGACAAAACCATATATAGACGACCAAATCCATGACCAAGATACATATGAATGCCTCACTCTATTCGAGTAAAACCAAAGGTTATGATGAAGAATGATATATGGTATGGAATAAGTAATCCTTTACCAACAGTAATTACTCCAATAAGGGCGGGGGGGGTGTTAACAAAATCCAACAGGCATATTCAATCATGAATGAGATATATGTGATTGCTCACTCCCTCATTCGAGTAAACCAAAGGTTAAGGATTAGGCATTGGAAATATATAATTGGTGTAAATAAAAAAACAAAACAAATAGATTAAGTCCAAACAAATAAGGAACAATGTTGCTAGCTACTTTCCCGACCATACCCATGAAAAAGACACAAAATCATAGACTAACTCACGCTTTAACACAGAAACTCACGCTTTGATAGACACGAATTAGACTCATAGATGTCTTGATCATAGATCAATATAAACAAATCTTAGTTGGCGTTCCCGTAACGACCAACTCCCAATCATCCATAATATACATACTATACAACAATAGTGGCAATATCTACCACTTGATACACAAAGTACATAGTTGGTTTATATTGCGACCAACTAAAAATAATATACAACAAAACTTTACATCGTTGGTTTATAACACGTACCAACGAATAATCGATCATCATAAATAATAAAATCGGTTAAGCTTAGACGAACCGATGATCTCACAAACCTCTCCTTTCTCTCTCTCTCTCTCTCTCTCTTTTGTATTTTTCTGTTTTTTTGATTTTTATTTCAACATAAACTAATAAACTAAATAAATGTGTATTTTTCACCATTCTCTGACATGTAAATCTGAATAATTAATATCCGATCATACTAGTGAAATAGTAACTACACGAGCACTAAGGTAAACTACTTTTACATTCCCAATTGCATTGTACAATTTTATTGACCTAACCAAAGATAGAAAATATGCATTGCGACAGCAGGAAGTACATACTTTAACACTAATGAAACTAGAAACAGATTAAGGACTTAATCTATAGGGTAAGGTGTAAAGGTGTAACAAAACAAAATTTAGTGTAATAAAAGAAAGGAATGGCTCGGTAGGTTTTTCTAAGGGTATCTTACTCTAAAAATGAGGATAAACAAAAGGGTTTATATGGAGGTTAACTAACCGATGGTTAGTTAATATAACAATATGTATAGGCTTTCTGGTGTAATCCTAGAAATTTACCAGTTTAGAAAGGTCACTCGATCTATATAAAATAGTACTTATTATTAGGGTCTCGAGTAGTATACCAAGTCAAGTTCTAAAGTTTACTATAGTCACCGGCACACTCATATTTTGTGAAATTTAGGTAAAAATTAGGAAACGGAATAGGCTTAATCCTCACAATATGGAAATTAGCGTCATGCGTGTGGGTCGTGCAACTAATTATTTCTCAAAAATATACTATAAAAAATTAAAATTGGTGTATAATATTAGGGTCACTATTAATGTAAAAATAAGGGACAGTAAGCGTTCTAATTTCTCCTCCCCTTACATTGAGTTTTAAAATGGCCACGTTGTATAAATATAAATGAAAAACAGAAATTAAAGAATTTAGAAAGAAAATCCATGATGTTTGCTCGATATGATCTCAATGTTTTGATATGAGCAAGGATGTATGTTGTTAATGTGTCTGAATACCATCATGACTACAACACACATAGATTCTAGATAATAAGTATCACCAAATTCTTCATTTCATTCAGTAGGTTCCTGTATTAATGTTCAGAAAACAAAAGAAATTCTATCTCCGAATAATCGTTGGTTAGAAAATAAAAACTAAACAATAAAAACTAAATTGTACAGGATGTCGATACGCGGTATCATGTTTCATGATACACCAGTATGAGTCCTGTAAGAAAAAACTCCTAAGTACGGGTCGAGGCCGAATACGCTGATTAATAGTTAGGAATACGGTCTTATTGAACAAGTCGTAACCAAATGTTTTAAAGTGCAAGAAAATAAAATGGATAACGTCTAGGTGGGGTCAATACGCCGTATCCATAGAGTTTGGATACGCCGTATCGACTACCTGGGAAGACAGACTCGATAACAAATAGAAAATTTGTCTCTCGACAAGCACTTTTGTTTACTGAAAAGTCTTTAAGTTAGACTTGCTTCCAGCTTAAGTCCCATCCTTATAAAACAACTTAGGGTCGAACGGGATGCCAAATGGCACATACAAATTTTTAATAAGATTTATCAGCATCCCGTTGTTAAGATAATTCCATGTCATTGTTTTTAACTCTAATTCTTTGATAAAAGTATTAGTTTTGAAAAATTTACTGGATGTATCATGACTTGTTTTCCAAAGTTTATTTGACCCTTGTGCATAGGTACCGATATCGATACTTATTACATTAGGTAATGGTTCGATAGATATATCCCCCAAAGACTGTTTGATATCGATTTTATCATCATCATTGTCCGTATCCAATTTTGAATCATTGACAGAAATTATGTTAAAAGGAAATAGATCATTATAGATGTCGTCCATTTCGGGTTTTTTTTTTCCCAAATTTTCCTGTAATAATATTGGCTGGATATAAAAAGCAATCTAGACTATACGCCGTATTCAGTAAAATAAATACGCGTATGATGTTTTGATGTCAATACGCTGTATAGGTTTAGATAAAATTTATACGCCGTATCCAAGGGGATGAATACGCCGTATTTAATTTTCGACCAGGAGATAGATAGCAAGACTAATAATGCAAACAAACACGCAAATATGCAAAATATACAAATGCAGAAATCAAACACACAAACAAACTAAACTAAAAACACAAAACCTAAACTAAAACACTAATAAACAAGAATTAAACAAACTCAGTCCCCGGTAACGGCGCCAAAAACTTGATGTGATCGTTGTGCGTAGGTAATTTATTATTCAAGTTTTATTATTTATATTTTGCCCACTTTACCTAGTAACAAACACTAATGGGCAGTGTACCCAATCAGTTATAGGTTCGTTGGTAAGTAGGGTGCCGATCACTAAGAGCGAGTGTTAATACTTAAGTCTATTGGTATTTTAGTTATCTAAGTTAGTTCTAATATATTCTATGTTAAATCTAATTTAAACATAAACTAATGCAAAAGGGGGGTTTTGAGAGACTGGCACGAGTTTTGATTTACCTAAACCAAGATGAGGGCGATTAACACACACAAGCTGATAGACAGAAGATAAAGAAGCGGTCAAGCCTAATGTAAGGAAAACATATTAACCATATTTAATCTAATAAAATGAAGGTTTTTTTATACGTGCAATGATTGTCTTATATCGTTAAGGATATATCATTCCTAGGTTTAGACGGTACTTCTTTCTAAACCCTAGTTGTGTCAATTCTGTCACAATTAAACACATCCGCATAAAGCATTTGTAATTGATTATAATCTATCTTAGGAGACAATAATGGTGATCTTACAGATTCCCTGCTCAACGAGACTTTACTAACTTACTAGTAGTCCACTGTCCAGATCTTTATCCAAGGAATCAGAACGTTATTTGTTAGTCCTAAGTCACCTGCTAGTCTACCTATTCACTAAACCAAGGGCAAAGACAGGTCAATATTTGTGATCCTATTACTCTAGATATATAAAATTGTTGTATGGCGAGCCATCTTGGACTCTAGCTAACGCTTTATTTGTATTCCTAGATCCAGTTGAATGATAGGTTGCATACTTAAGCACATAAACGAGTATAAATTGATAAACATAATCAACACTCAACGAATAAGCATACAATCTAAATAAATAAACAAAACATTAAATTATCATAAACATGGCTAATACCTAAAGGTATTAGCCGATAGCCATTGTAACTATACAAATGTCATAGATGAACGATTAAAGTAAACTAAACGATAATTAAATCGAACGATACTAAAAACCAAACGCGTAATTAGAGTATAGAAATTACAAGGGTTTTCCTATGAATTGAAGTGTTTTGCAGGACCTTCTTGGCTTCTCTTCTCTTCTGAAAATCAAACTTGGTGGTTAATGCCTTCTTCTCAGTATTTGGTCTCTCCTAAAATTCGTATTAGGGTTCGGTATTTATAAATTCAGGAATTTAGTCGATACGTCGTATTAAAAGGGTTCAATACGGCGTATTGGGGTAACTTGGCGTGGGCTCTACGATTATTATATTCCAGAATATTCCATGACTTGTACTTGAATATGACGTATGGCTTTCTTTTGGATACGGCGTATAGATCTTCTCTTCGTGGATGCTGAGTGAAGTTTAGGGCACAAATACGCCGTATCTTCCTTGATGGATACGGCGTATAGTTTGTCAGAATAGTAGTCTTTATGATTTCTTCATTTAAGCTCCAAAATGCGTGCCTTTTGATTAACTTTCACTCTTTGCACGATAATTACGCAGATCATAAATATAAGCGATTAAGTACCAATTCATGCATAAATAATGTAAAATGAGCAATTTAGTTAGAATAATTATGCTATAAAATAGACGTTATTTGATGTCATCAAATATCCCCCACTTGTGTCCTCATGTAGACTTTAGAAAACTTATGAATATGTATCCCGAACCAAAGTTTAGGATTTTTCCTTAAAGCAACTTTTTCATTTAATTACTATCACACAGCTAAACACCTCACGAAATAGGAAGATGAAATCACTCGAATCACTCAACTAATCTATGTGGTAACATTTTAGTAATTCGCTCAATTGCTCGGTCGTGACAAGTATTCTATCATAAGCTTGGCAAGGATACACATCTCCACCACTAAAGCTAAGGAGTAACAAGTCTAAAAGGGAAAGCAGGGTTAAGGTTTAAGGGTTGATCATTCTCTCTAATCTCTATCGATACCAATATTCCTGAAAAGGCGACAAAACCATAAATGCACGCCCAAATCCATGACCGCAACACTTGTGATTGCTCATTCCTTTACTCGAATAAGCTAAAGAATATGACTAGTAATCTTTACTAATAGTAGTAAACCAACAAGGGTGAAAAAACCATATATACACGCCCAAATCTATGACCGAGATACATATGATTGCTCACTTCCTCATTTGAGTAAAACCAAAAGTTAGGATGAAGAACAATATAGGGTATGGGACAAGTAATCATTTACCAACAGTAATACACCAACAAGGGCGACAAAACCACACATACATATTCAAATCCATGAATGAGACACATGTGATTGCTCACTTCCTCATTCGAGCAAACCAAAGGTTAATGATTAGTCACGAGAAACATATAATTGGTGTTAAGTAAAAGAACAAAACAAATAGATTAAGTCCAAACAAATAAAGAACAATATTGCTAGCTACTTTCCCGACCATGACCATGAAAAAGATACAAAATCATAGACTAACTCATGCTTTAACACGAAAACTCACGTTTTGGGTAGACACGAATTAGACTCATAGATGTCTTGATCATAGGCCAACTCCCAATCATCATACTATACAACAATAGTGGCGATATCTACCACTTGATACAAAAAGTACGTAGTTGGTTTATATTGCGACCAACTAGAAATAATATACAACAAAACTTTACATCGTTGGTTTATAACAAGTACCAACGAATAATCGATCATCAAAAATAATAGAATCGGTTAAGCTTAGACGAACCGATTATCTCAGAAACCTCTCCTTTTTTGTCACTCTTTTTTTTGTATTTTTCTGTTTTTTTTTTATTTTTTAAACTAAATGCTAGAAAACGAAATTAGGGTGTAAAATTTCACCACTTCACGAACATGATAAATCTGGATTCTATTTTCGATCATACTAGTGAAAGTAGTAAACACACGAAAAATAAAAATACATTACTTTCACATTCCCATTGCATTGTGTAATTTCCCGACCTAACCATAGATAGAAAATACGCACACGAACACAGAAAATACATAATTTTTCACAAAAGCAACTAGCAATCGATTAAGGACTTATTATACAGGGTAGGCTAAGGTGTAAAGGTGTAATGAAACAAATATTTGGTGGTGTTACAAAATGAAAGGAATGGCTCAGCAGGTTTTTCTAAGGGTATCTTACTCTAAAGATGAGAGTAAACAAAAGGTTTTATACGGGGGTTAACTAACCGATGTGGTTAGTTAATATCACAATATGTATAGGCTTTTTGGTGTAATCCTAGAAATTTACCAATTTAAACAAGTCACTCCATCTATTAAAAATAGTGATTATTATTGTGGTCTCGAGTAGATATACCAAGCCAAGTTCTAAAGTTTACTACAGTCACCGGCACACTCATATTTTTGTGGAATTTAGGGGTAGAATTAGGGGAAACTGAAAGGCTAAATTCTCACAAATGGAATTAAGGGTTATGTGTGCGGGTTATGTAACTAATAATTTCACAAGAGTATGCTATTTTTTTTTAATTTTAGCATAAATTAGGCATATTATTGTGAAAAATAGGACGAGTAAGCGTTCTAATTCTCCTCCCCCCACTTGAGATATACAACGACCTCGTTGTATACATATAACATTAAGGACAGAAAATTTAAAGAATTAGAATGAGAAACTCCTTTGGGATTTGCTCGGTATGATCCTCCATGTTGCGTTTATGAGCAAGATCGTGTGTAAATGCGGGTCTGAATACCAGCATGACTACAACACACAGAATTCCAGAATATAAATACTCCACCAAAAGTCGTCATTTTCGTTCAGTAAGGTCTTGTATAAGATATAAGAAAAACCAATGCAATTCTATCTCCGGTATTCGACAGTTAGAAAACAAAAACAAAAACGAAAAACTATACAGGAAGTCGATACGCCGTATCCCAAAACCAGGATACGCCGTATTGAGACCTGTAAAAAGTATCTAAGGTACGGGTCAGATTTTCAAATACGCCGTATCATATTCATGAATACGCCGTATAGACAAATCTGACAATAATGTTTAAATGGAGAAAAATAAAGGACTGTATAACGTCTAGACAATCAATACGCCGTATCCATTGAGATTGGATACGCCGTATCGAACGTCTGGGAAGACAAACTAGATAAAAATTGAAAAATAACATTCCGGGTTGTCTCCCGTCAAACACTTTTGTTTCCAGCGAAGTCTTTAAGTTAGACTTGTATTCAGCTCATCATTCCATCTCATGCATACTCACGTGCCCACGTGTGAGCCATTCCTCAACCTTTTCATTTTTGATGTATTCCGGCCCCAAACTCAAGACTTCTTCGTAGAATCCTTTCAGCTTTTAGTATGGGTGTGAAATACCTTTCAACTCATCGTGTGAACTCACCTTCAACAATGGCCACATCTTATTACATTGTGCAATAGTTAGGTGTTTAAACCTCAGATGTGATCGTGCCATTTGGTAAGTCACACTATCCATTCCCTTTGTAAATGGTGATCATTCCATCAAATTATCTTGCTTTGATACATGCATCTTTACGAAATGGTCTTCCAACAATGATATCACACATTCCTTCATCGCGGTAAGAATCAATATCTTCCAAAACTGCAAAATCTGTCATGACAGAAAAGTTTTCAACAAAAATAGGTACATTCATAAAAGCTCCAACTATATTTTCCCCCTTGTATTCAAATTTATCTTTCATTATCGAATTATAAAATTTTTTAGACATCACATTAATAAGAGAAGGAAGAAATTAGCATTAACATTGTTAGTGCAAATATTACGGTATTTAATCTACACACTCTCGTTTGTTTTGATAATGACAAAATTATAACTTGTAATACATAACGTCAAATGTACAAGTTACTCGTAATCATATTTTGTCTCAACATCATCAA
>BQNB010183398.1:0-11766 GCA_026074375.1 Tanacetum coccineum | reverse complement strand
ATGCATGTGATTGATTAGCCAATAACACAACTTTTGACGTTTGACTAAAACAAGGAAGGAATCAAACAGATCGTATATTTTTGGTTTTTTTATATCTATTTATGATATGGACATATCCCAACAGATATGAACTTGTAAACTGTTTCTCAAGTTTCCGTTATACAATATGGAACTTGTTTACTGAAATAAAGAACATGTGTGTCCAACCTTTTGTGCATTTAGTGGTAACAAAAATTAATATAGCGGTACCCAAATTAGTAAGGCGGCTGACCTATTCACAATAAGTCAAGTGTTTATGTGAGCTACGCATATGACGGTGACCATGGAAAAGTTAGAAACAATCACGGGATACCCGATTAGGCAGCGTATATCTGAATCAAACACTCGCCCTGCTAAAATAACCTGATTAGAGAAAAGTTTATCCTTCCACTACAAAAAATGTCATTTCATCACACTTTTTGTACACACTTTAAAAAAGCGCTTTTGAGTTTTTTTGACATCTATAATTGTGTATAAAATGGGTTACATATATAAGTGTGATCAAATTTTGAAATGTGTAAAAAAAAGTTAACACTTAAAAATGTAAACAAATTATGAATTTTTCCACACTTAAATGTGTGAACATTTATTTGCAACAAATAAAAGTGCAAAAACTTTTTCAAAAATTTGTTCACACTTATTTATGTAACCATTTTATTACATATTCATATATGTTAATAAACTCAAAATATTTTCACACTATTTAAAAGTGTCTATAAAGAATTATGATAAAATGACCTTTTTTAGCAGTGGTCTAATCTATTATGTAGTCTATACTTTGTAGTTTTGTACTGAGAAAAAGAAAAGAATTTGAGTCCTTAACAAGCCTAAAGCTATAAAAACTTCATTATTAAAAATAAAAAAATAAATACATTTTGGGCCTTAAATTGCTTGCTTAATTAGTGCTCATAGCCCATGTTTTTTGCTCGCCTGCTGGGTGGAAGAAAGATATAGTTTTGTCACTCCTAAGTAGGGGTGAGCACGGTCCAAGGACCGGACCGGACCGACCTTGAACCGAGACCGAAAGTACCCAAAACACCGGACCGAAATGGTACGGTCCGGTCTGGTCCGGGTCGGTCTTCGGTCCGGTCAGGTCCTACACGGCTTAATCTTCGGGTTTTTGGTCGGATCAGACCGGACCGACCGGACCGAGGACCGAATTGGTCCAAAACACCAGACCGCGGACCGGACCGAAATACCTTCGGTCCGGTCCGGTCGGTCCGGTTTGGTCCGGTCTTCCGGTCCGATATGCTCACCCCTACTCCTAAGTAGGGGTGTTGATCGGTTCGGTTATCGGGTTATTCGGTTTGTTCGGTTCGGTTAGTTTGGTTAAAAGTTTTTTTAATGTCAACCCATATACCGACCCAAACCGAATTCAAATTCGGTTTTCGGTTCGGTTCGGTTGAATCCTAGTTCGGTTCGGTTTTCGGGTTTACCCGAATTACACAATTTATTAAAAAAAAATATATATATACAAATATATTTAGCAAAAAAATTATTTCAAACATAAAAAGTGTTTTTCAATATTAGGATAAAATTTTATTGATCTTTTTATATATATAAATATATATATATAAATATTAATATTAATTTTTTTATATATAAAATTTTATTGATCTTTTTATATATATAAATATATATAAAATATATATATATTTATATGAATTCGGTTTTCGGTTTGGTTTTCGGTTTAGACTGTCAAACCCATATCCAACCCGAGAACCGAATTCGTAGTTCGGTTCGGTTTTGGCAATTTCGGTTCGGTTATTAGTTTGGTTCGGTTGTTTTCGGTTCGGTTCGGTTTCGGTTTTCGGTTTTTTCGGTTATTTCGGTTTTTTTGCTCACCCCTAATTAACAATGTCTTTTTTTATTTGGATAAGGATCCTTTAAAGTTCAAATAGGGATAAAGTTAAAGAAAACAGGGTTGTAGGCCCCAGTATTATATATACGGAGATAAGTTTGAGCGGCTTTGTAAGGGGAACACGTCAATTGACGTTCTTCTCTACATGAATGTTGCTTAAAGACCTCAATCAACGTATTTTTTCATTTACCATTTTTCACACAAATTAAAATTCAGTTATACAAATATAAATTCAAATAAAAAAATAAAACATACAATACGAAAAATAAAAAAAAACAATACGAAAAATAAGGAATAAAACTATGGGAAATAAATGTTCTTCGCCTATATATTTGTGCTTCTTTGTTTTTGATAATTGACTTCTTTGGTTCAGGCAAAGAGTCGGCATCAATCGTGAGAAACTGCAACTCGTTTAGCTCCGTTGCCGACGGTCTTTAATTTCTTTTGCTCGTACGCCGATTTACGGCTTGGATCTCGTCTAGGCGTAATTCCTGTTTAAATTTGTCTTTCATACGACCCCGAACCACTACCCGCGCTGCTCTCAGTTGTTTCTGATTTTGTCTTCTTGGCGGGTCTCGTTTTACCGATGGGTCGAGGCCGAGATCTGGACCGAATATTTCCGTGTGATCCTCCGAGTCAAAGTGATCCGCTGCGTCCCATTTTGGGTGTTTTTTGAGCACCCTCCACCCGTGTTCGTAAGCAAAATTTTCCCCTTATTACAAGCCGATATTCGGCCTTCGCAGCTTCAAAATCATCACCGTCATTTCACCTCTTTTTCGAGTCTATTCCTTTGTAAATAGCGTAAAACTTTGGGACAATAGGGTGCAAATCCGATTCATTTCAGGTAGCATTTTCTTGGTCTCGAAAACTGCCTTGGTAACTTTTGTTGAAATCGTCATGATCTGCACCCCAAAAGGAATTCTTAGTTTGGTCATTCCCGATATCATTGTTCTCGAACTTCGACCCAAACCCCACACAATAACTTTCCTCGTCACGTGTCCAACGCACGAAAGTTTGAGTTCGGAGTGTCGTGTCTCATAACATCCTTTCTTTTAGTCTTCGATGTTGTCGTCGTTTTCTGTTTCGACGATTTTTTTGCGGGGATGGATGATTTTTTTGCCATTCGTTTTCCTTTTCGACGGGTTTCTTTTGGTGGTGGTTGTGGTTGTGGTACCTTGAATTGTGTTTCGGGGACATTTTGGGTTTGGAAATTTGAAATTGCTGTTGGCTATGTCCTTGTTGACCGCATTTGTTGTTGATGAAATAGATTTGTTCGGTTGTCTTTTAGGAAAAGTATTGTGAGATAAGGGAAAGGTAGATGGGATTGGGAGTGCTTCGATAGAGTTTTGTGAAGATGGCGTCGACGGGTTCGAGGATGACGATTGATTCGGGTTACTTGTGTTAAGGAGCTGCGAGAAGTTGAGATTAGGAAACCCGTTATTTGGGATTTGAGACATTTTTTTATTGTAGGTAGAAAGAATTGTAGATTGAATGTATTTGTGTGTGTTTAAAAACTGTACAACCGTGTTGGATCCTATATAGATTTTCTACATAAATTAATTTTAATACTCATTTATGTTGTTTTCTTAATATATACTGTTGCCAACTAAAAATAAATATTTGGTTGGGTGGACTCCACTTTTTCAACGGAACTGTTGATTTGCTTTAGTGCTCGAAGATCCGCTCGCACGAAGAGGGGGGGCGGTGTGAACGGCGAAGCCAGCGCGAGCCATCAGCGAAGTGCCACCTCAGCCCACGTCGAGAGGCCTCTGCCACGCTTGCACCGTCTTGCTCTAAGCAAAAAATACAGTAACCTTTTCAAGAAACTATTTAAACAATGCAATCCTAAGATAAACTTTTATTAGTAAGGAAAACGACAAAGTGAAGGACTTTCGTATTTCTCCAATTCAAATTAAGAAATGTTGCTTATCAAGTTGCTGTTCCTCTCAATTTTTATCTTTTAATTTTAAATAATTTATTTCAAAAAACCCTAAATATTGTTAATTGCCAAAACTTTATAAAAATTGCCGCTCTTAATACGTTTTGCTCATCAAATTGTGATACAACAAAACACTTGTCAAATGTATAATAAAAAAACTATAAAAGGAAGGGAGTACAATCCAAAAATAATAGGGTTACACTTATGAACAAATTGCTATCAACCCCTCTATACTCATCAATAATCAATCACCAACGTCTGGTTCTTACAAGCCGTCCTTCATTTATTCCCAAATCATAATTAATCAAACAAACCCTAATTTTCTCTCTATTGTTTCTTTAAATTGATTCAAGGTATTATCCTTTATTCCGTTTTATGCTTATTTAATTTATTAATAATGATTCTTTAGATTTGTGATTGTTAATTTGACTTGATCACTGTTAGTTCGTGTTGATTATTGAATAGTTTTATGCTTATATGACGTTATGATTTTCATCCTTTAACTTTTGGCTGTTAGTTAGACCTAATTATCGTTGATTGTAACTTCTTTTGGTTGGCCATTGAATTGTTGCATCCTATTTTATGCTGTTATGATTTTTTGATATACACCGTTAGTTGTAACTCTTTCTGTTTAGCCCTTCAATTGGCTGTTAGATAGACGTAAATTGATTTTAATTACCCGTTAATGAATGTTTAGTTATGGTGGGTGGTGTGTTAATTAGCAGCATGGATCTTTGATGTGAAATTGGTTTTATTTTGCAGCATGTGACATTAGAATCCGAGCCAAACTCAGTCGATATAAAATATGGAAGCGAAAATGACCTGGCTCCTCCTAATTGTGAGTGTTTGGTTTTGTTATTTTGAATATATGAGCCAATCTCAGTCGATACAAATAATGGAAGTGTAAATGGCCATATTGTGAGTGTTTGGTTTTGTTAGTTTGAACTTTCATTGATTTTTAGGGTTGTCTCTGTTGAATCATGTTATCTATTTATGTTGTCTAATTAGGAACAAGGCAAGGATAAAGTGGAATTGGAGATACTGAACAACAAGAAATGACAATTGCCAAGGGTTACTTTAACAAAAAGGTTGTACCAACAAAGCCACTGTCATAACAATGGTTGCTTCAGCTAATTTCTTTTGTAGAGCCATAAACACAGGTATATTAAACTTTTGTTAAGTCCCAATTTTTATCAAATTTGTTATAGTGGCTATAAATACTTTTGTCCCCATTTGACCCAAAGTGTTTTTTATATTATCGTAAATAAAATTTCTTCAACCCTTTTTATAAGTGGGGTTGATATACTAATTATAGTTTTCCTATATATTTATCTCTAATAAAACAAGATTTTGCATGAGGTATTTGGTGTGCAACTTGGTAGATTGCTCTGGTTTGTGGCTCCAACTTAGTGAATCTTATATTTTGTAGATTCCAGAATCGCTAAGTTGTAATGAGTATGATTTCAATACAAAATCCAGAATTTGTATCATTTGGTTTTTTTCCTTATGTTTGCCTCACAAATCCTGGCGTTTAAAGTTATCAGAACATACTAACTGATCTAAATGCAGGATTCCGACATCCTGTGGCGTGAAATCAGTGAAGAGGTAATGCACCTCTCATATAAATTAAGATCACAGGGTCAGTTTGAGGTAACACTTGAAAAAACCTGATTTGACTGGCGGTCATATCCAACTTATATCATAACTTAAGCATAACTTAAGTTGGTATAAATTAGTATAACATAAGTGTTTACATGTAGGGATCATAGACATTTTTTGTGGTTTAAATTCATGGTTATTAGTGTGTAGCTTATGCATATGTTGAATCAATTAAAGTTTAGATTTTGATAAGCGGATATGAGGTAGAAGACGTACAATGTTACAGCGAAACTGACAGGTCTTGACTACATGTTTAATGTAGATCTTATTATGGACACTAAGAAAATGTATCAAAAAATGAAAAGGATATGCATGCCCAAAACTTCTTCCTAAGAACAATAGGAAGACGCGTGACATGTCCAAAGGTTAGAAAAATCCCATGAAAACTCTCAATTGTAGGCATACCTTGACTCGCGTGATTTAGGCGTATCTATCATTGCTCATACTTAGAGGAAGACAAGGTGAATTACATGGATAGTAAGCCAAATAAGCAAAGTTAACGGTTCTTATAAGGTCAAGATTCCGTCTTTTTGTGGTCTTTCTATCCAAACGTTGTAGAAACTGCAGAAGAGTTATCGAATCTTAGGTTGAATTCAGAAACTGTTTTGATGACTTTGAGAAAGAGTTCTATAATATTAGCTTAATTGTACTTTAAATACTTCCATGTGTTCGTGTCTCACATCCAATATGTCCACAATCTCCCATCTTTGGATGAATGAAGTGATACATATTCAATTAGAGCAATCTTTTGTTTAAAATTGTCATGGAGTTGCATTTATTTTAAAGTTGGACATATACATGGTTTGTGTGTTGATGATATATATTGCTCTCAACTTTTTAACTTTAATGAGCAAACTGTTCTTTAATGCAACACAGAATGGACCGGGATTAACAAGATTTAGTTTTTGACATTTTTATTTATGGCTAATTTAGGCAATGTCAATGGTCATGGTTGGTGGCGTGCTTTTATAAGTATCCATCCTCTTTATAACCTTAAAATATACAGTCAAAATAATATAGCTAATAGTTCTTCAGTAGCCAAAACTCAATTTTTGCCAACTGTTCGTAGTCATCGACTCAAATGCTTGATACTTAAATAGACTTGGAAGCATAAATAATTTGTAAAATAAAAGAAAAAAAAGGGAACATGTCTTAATGTTTCTTATGTTGACTTGCTATGCTATATTTCGACCTCCGATTTATGATGTGTTTATCTAATGCACGTTTGTGTCGTCATTTGCTATGGGATAAAGCTTGGTCTGTGTAGTGAAAGAGGAAGTCAGCTCGAAAGACAATCAAATGTTGTATAGGACTAATCAAGTATATATGCTGATTTATAATTTGTCTATGTTTGCGTTTATAGCTCTATAAAGTCGAGAACAATATACATGTTTGGTACATTTCTGGTGCAAACTGGTTTTTGTAGTTTTTTAACATTAGTTGTCGCTCAATGGTAAAAAAAATCTATGATCTAACAGTAAAATAGAAGTTCTAACATTATAAAGGTAAAACAATTCATGGTTTAAACTGAAATGGGTTGAATGAGGTACAAGTGCCTCTAATTGATAGTTGGGAAAGGGTCACGTCAGCACCTTAGTGGTGCCTGGGGTCAAGGTGTCCCCACCGATCTACATCTTTTGAGTAAGAATTCAGCTTATGTGATGCAAGTATCTGATATGTAGCCTCTTAATAAACAAACAGCACCTTAATCTTTCTTATGTTGACTTGCTATGCTATATTTCGACCTCCAATTTATGATGTGTTTATCTAATGTAGGTTTGTGTTGTCATTTGCCATGGGATAAAGCTTGGTCTGTGTAGTGAAAGAGGAAGCTCAGCTCGAAAAGACGCATCAAATGATGTAAAGACTTAAATCAAGGTATGTATGTTGAGACACATGGCAAGAGTGAACTCCATGTCCTAAACTGTAAATGAACTAGGCATGTATTCAGCTATAAATGTCAATCATTTTTCTATCAAAATCTTCATATCTGTGTGAGGTTTGTTTGTTTCATGACATATAGGTAAAGTAGCCCAACCGGTCCCCAACCAGCAATGATTTCACAAACAATGGTGGTTGATCAGCAATGATTTACAAGTCCAACAACACATAATACGAAAAACATACATTAGCATATCACATGTAACCAACTAAAAGTTAGTGTCCCCAACAATAGACAACTACTAATTCACTCGCAACGGTAAACAGAATCTG
Source organism: Tanacetum coccineum (assembly GCA_026074375.1). NCBI lineage: Eukaryota > Viridiplantae > Streptophyta > Magnoliopsida > Asterales > Asteraceae > Tanacetum > Tanacetum coccineum. The sequence goes on along the minus strand of BQNB010183398.1, from coordinate 4,054 downwards.
GAGTAAACCGTTCACATAATGCCAACGAAGGACCACCCATAAGGATAAATTAATTTAACTAAAGTTAAGAAAGTAGGCTCTAACAATGGTGTATCCATTTTGGCAGGTTCCAGAAAACTCTATAGCTGAATACAAATGGTCAAGAGGTAGACTTCCCTCCGGTCAAGTAAACAATAGAAGATAGATTTAGTAAACCCGCTTAAAGATGTCTTTTCACCTTGGAGAGAACACTACCAAAAGTACAAGCTTCTATGATTCAACTAAGCAACAATAATATAAAGGAAATTATTAGATGAAAATCAATATCATTAGTATTTTCTGTTGAAAATTAATGTGCAGAAATAAACACTTTTAGTCACAAGCTTGGAGTAATGTATCTTATTACGTCAATTTCTTAGTATTTTCACCCACCTTGGATTCCTTTTTGAATTAACACAAACAGTAGCTGGTATTTCGTTAACTGCTGTGGCTGATAAGCATTTTAAGAGTGTTTGAGATTGCTTATCTAAATTGGTTATGTAAGGATTTGTAAGAGAAATAAGCTAAGCTGATTAAGCAACTTGAAACTTTAGATTATAGCAGTAAGTGAAGTGATAAGCAGTTTTAATAAGCAATACCAGATACCCAAATAGTGAAAATATGTAAAACACTAAAACAACTGTTTTTCTAAGCATTATCTCCCGCAGCCTGTTTTGCTATGGTTGATAGATAGATTATGATTATTACATATAACATAATCACTTTGACACTTTCCAAACACTATTCCAAACACCCCTTAAACGAGTTGTGCCAAGATTTAGTCCAAATTACTAAATATGTTGTTTATTTGTGATCCAAAATAAGTAGTTAACTTGTGAGTTGTGATACAAATAACGATAATCTTTTTCTTGATTTTGTATGCATGTAGGAAAGCAACACCATTACGGAATTGCTTTGGCACTAGAAAAGGAAGGGATCACTCTGTTTCATTTGCTGGAAACGGGTAAGTTTAATATTGTACATGTAGTAATGATTTCTTCAAGACAACTTATGCAGACTGGGATTTCAATAAATTCCCATATTTTTAACCAACCAATAATCTGTTTTCATGAATTTGGTATATGAATATGTAATCTTAGAAGACGAAATTTACTAATTGGATTAAACTTAAAAGTACCAAAGTGTAAAAAGTGGCAAAAGTCACCTTGCAACGTTATGTATCGTTTAATTTTAAGAAATAAGTTATGTACATTTTTTATTTATCTTTTATATATTAGCTTTATATAACATTCAAGAAATGGACAAAAAAGTGTTTGCCTGTCACGACCTGTTTTGACCCGTACAAAATTGACCCGTTTTGACCCATATGCCGACACACCCATCTGCCACCTTTAGTCACGACAGTAAATATGTTATTTTATATTCTTATGTGATGACACAATAACATGTGAAACAAGCGTATAATATGTTATTTTACCTTTGGTATGTATCAATATTTTTTATTGGTTGTCATTGTTATCAATCTTTAAGTTATAGAAGATTTCCTCACACCAGAAGTATGATGTGAACTTACAGGACTCCTGCGGGTAATATAACCAGTTTCATAACAATAACAATAACACACATGTTTTGCTGGAAAAGTTTTTTTGGGTAAAAGGGTTTCATACCCCGGTAAATACATTACTCAAAAGAACATTGAAGTACATGAATGTGGCATTGTACCACATTAATTACAATAAAACGCACTCATATGCGTAGAAAAAAACTACATGCATCGGCACACCGAAACATGAGAACTAACAACGTAGACTTTAAAAACAAGGAGATCAGCTCATAGCCTATGACAATAACACATGCTTTATTATTATTTTTTGGTGAGATCCACACACGGAGGAGTTCTGGAATGTTTTCACCTCCAACTTCTAAAAATGCACCTTATATTTGTAATATGATGGTCAAGTTTTCTACTTTATTGTGTTTTGTTATCTTATGGTTTGAAAATATACTGCTTTACTAGAATTCCAAAACAATGAAGATGGCTACAACTTAACTAGAGTTGATTATAAAAAAAGTGTAGAACAAGGTGTTGAAATCGAAACAGGAAGTAATCATGTTGGAGATGGTTTTGATAGTTCTAGAGATAACGTCGAGCCACTCGGGACAACTCTAAAGTGCGAAACACCCAACGAGGTTGTCCAAGATGGAAGTGAGGAAGAACCGAGTTATGCCGCTGGTAATTTTCCGGAAAAGGATGGGAGTGTCGACGCCGGCGAAGCATCCCCGTTTCCCGCTCATTCCCACGAAAAAGACAATTTAAATTTTGAATTGGGATATGGCAGTGATTCGTATGTTGAAAAGAAAGGACATCTTACTGACAATGGCAGTAGATATGGTAAAGGAGATGGGGACTTGTCACAATCTGAGGTTGGAGACGTGGATTTGTCGCCTTCCTACGGTGGGGAAAAGGTTGGACTAATAATACCTAGCCCATCTACTGATGTGAAAGAAAGGTGTATTTCTTATTGTCATGGGCTTGATCACGTTGAGATTTCTGATGGGCTCAATTCTGGAAGTTATGCAATCCCAAATCCAAGAGTTAACACATATGATATAATTTCTCAAAAGGGTCAATCTGCATGAACTATAATCAATCGGGAAAGCTGGGTAATGTTGTAGCAGCACGGGCTGAGGGTAATGCAATCGGGAATAATGGTAATCAGAGGTGTTACAACTGCAGAATCTTGCTAGGAACTACACAGTCAGACCAAGAAAAAGAGATGCCGCCTTTCTTCAGACTCAGTAGTTGCTGATTGCTCAAAAGGAAGAGGCTGGGATCCAACTCCAAGCTGAGGAATTTGATTTCATGGCTGCTGCATGAGATCTTAAAGAGATTGAGGAAGTCAATGCAAACTGCATTTTGATGGCTAATTTGAAGCAAGTATCGACATCGGGTACTCAGACTGATAAAGCTCCCGTCTATGATTCACATGGATCAGCTAAGGTACACGAATATGAAAATTGCTATAATAATGAGATATTTAATAGTTGATCTTTTGTCTTGCTTCTTTGTGTAGTGATCATTGACTTTAGGCTTGAGCTTGTTCTTTTATCTTGACTTGTATGTGAATATGTGATCTTAAACACCTTGAGATCATCAACCAAGCATAATCTCTTTTCGTCATCTTGTAAACTTTGCCATCTTGTGAACTCATGACTTTTGGACCGACATGCTCATACCTTTCTTGATTTGATAACTTGTTGGGAATGATGCTTTCCTGACTTAGTACTGTTAGTATTAGATAGTTAGTACTGCCAGTGTATCTGATTTGGGTGACGTATTTGAAGAAGAGAAAGATGAAGACTATGAATCTTTTTAAGCTAATTCAGATAAAACAACGTGACAAATTAATGAATGATATGAAAAAGGGCACTCCAAGCCTACGGTCTTCTAAAGCTCTCAAGTTGCTTCGGCAAGTGGCATTGTGATTGGTTTTTATTTTAAAATAGTGGCCAGCTTGTTGGTTTTGTTTTATGATTATGGTCGACTATAACATTTAGGCTTAGTCTACTCATAGGTGTTCTCGATCATTGTTGACATGGTTGTGTTCGGGTGTAGTTTTAGGTTGCTATTGCATGTTGTTCTTGTCTAATGTTCGTATTCTAGCTTTTTGCTAGCTTTTTAATATAATTCTGCCGTTAAAAAAAAAGCTTTCATGGCTACAACAAGAAGAAATATGTTTTTCCAACCCGTACATATTTTTAGGCAAGCGTTTGGACCCAATAACTCACAGCAGCTGGCTCCTCTTTTCATGCTCACAAATCAACTATGCAGTAGTTCGTTCGTAATAAAAACCTCAGCATACGTTGGTAAAAAGAAGCCTAATACCAGAAAGTAACTAAGAAATTACATTGACTAAATGTGCCAACATCAAACATGAGATATTCAGGACATACGTACCTTATTAGAAAAAGAGTTGACAAATTTATTTTCCAATGTTAATGTTGTCATGCATGCAACCCAATGATGTTGCAGATCAAAAGCATCAAATATTATTACAATAAAGTGCAGAAAACA
>BQNB010183397.1:0-12407 GCA_026074375.1 Tanacetum coccineum | reverse complement strand
AATTCATTGATAGAAAACTTGATTACAATATCTAAAAAGAAATTACAAAGTTTAAAGTAAAATTAAGCTAAAAATTAATCCTCCAAGCTACGTGTAAAATCTAGATAAAAACTACTCCCCCCTCGTGTGTGTAAGAGGGAGGCCCTATTTATAGGTTCTGAAAGAAGCTTCTAGGATCTCTTGCCCTGCCCTCCAATCTTCAATCCTGGCCAATCATTTCTCCAATCATTTGAGCTTCAATTGTGGCTGTTTGATCAAGCTGTGGACACCTGAGGATTGCCAGCATGGCATTCTTTGATGTGACATTTGTGCTTCATTTGTGAGTATTTTAGTACAAAAACCCACATAAATTTGTGCTTTCACCATTGTTGACGTGGCCTTTGATTGGGAGAGGTTAAGTAATCCCTTGATAAAAACTGATTTGTCCCTTCATTTGTGTTAGAGAACTCATGAATTGACCTAAGCACCCTTTAATTTGGAAAACCCTTTTGATTTACCCTTTTTGGTGAAACGGGGGAGACGGGTGAATAGTAACTGGATTGGCGCCCTTATTTTGACAGTTAAAACTGTTGGAGTTTGGGATAATAGCACAAGTGGTCCTTCTCTTTCTTTCCTCTCTTTCTAGTTATAAATGACATCGGGATTTGCGAATATCTGTCCCTAGTCCTATTATAATAAAAGGAATGGGCTTTGTTGACTTTTATTGACCAAGAGATGTTTGATTGAGTTTTGACTGAGTTGAACTTTTCGGTGCTGCGGCTTTGTACACCTTCTGATTCTCGTGTCCTGCTTGCTCGTATTTTGACTGTTTTCTTGTGATATTGAACTATCGGTACTTGCGTACACAAAACACAAAAATACAAGCAAAAAACAAATTTCTATTTTTTGGTACTGTTTTAGGGATTATTATGGGTTATTTTAGGTACAAACGGATATGTGTAATTTACACTTATCAAAATTCCCCAAACTAAACGATTGTGTGTCCTCAACGCAATATCACATTCCTTATAACCAAATTACTCAAAACTTTCCAAACTAAACCTTTGAAAAGTAGCAAAGATTTTTGTTGAGCGAATTAAGAGAATCACAAGTTATAAAACACCGATCTTCCAATTTTCAAGTTTTGTTTTAAGTATTTTCTGATAGTTACTTTCTAACTACAATTTATTTTTGTGTTAACATAATGTACTGTTTTCATTACCTCATTGGTAACTTTTAGGATCATAGATCAAAAAGCACAATTAAGTGTCTAAAAGATAACTTCATCATCCCCGATTTTTCACTTTTCCCATGCTAAGCTTAAAAATTAAGATCACTGCTAATACGAACTAAGATGCTAAGCCCTATAATTACAACTTTGTGAATTCCTCTTCCCCGACTAAATCAATATTTAGGTGTGTGGTGTATCAAATTAATTAAACCATTAAAATCCACATATTAAGAAGATGTAAATCCGACCAAGCTTACTATGGGCCTTTTAGGCTAATATGTTAATCACTTAGAAGAATCACAACTCAAAGCAAACAAAAACTTACTTAGCTAAGACATCATTGTTCACTTCCCCATTGATGACTTTCTTCTCTAGCGATCATCCCACATCATCGGTAGTGCTAAGGCGTTATTGACACCACCACCGGAGATACTAACCGAAACGTATGAACTTCCGCTGAAAAACCCTTGTAGACTTTTGCAAACCATGCTCAAAAAGAATACCTTGGTTTTAGAAAATGAACTTTTAACTATTTATTTTCTAACTTTGCAACATTATTATTTATATTCACATTTTAGGCTAGGAAATGTATCGATCTTTCTTTTCAAACGACACATCGGTCTCGCCTCCGACAAAGCTCGCGTACTTATTATAAACCAACCCTAAAAAATACATCCTCCACCTTTTTTTCGATGTCCACATCGGAGCTGAACCTGACAAATGCCCCATGTACTATTGCGATGGAGTTTGTATATTATTTTATTAACACTTAAAGGATTTATACCTTATGCATCCATTTATATCACCAACTACACTTTATAGATTTTTTTTTTGAATGAAAAATTTTTGTATTAGAAAACCAAAGTATAAACTCGAACTAGAAATTTTTATTACAAATTATTTTGACTCATCATCGATAAAGCTTTTTCTCTGAATTAAGTTGATAGATACTTTTTAAGAGTAAAACTCTAATTGCAAAAATTAAAGAGAACACGTATAATTTATCATTTTAAAACTTCGGAAGAAAAATCACAATTATTCTATAGACCCTTAAGTTTTCCAAATAAACTTGTTTAAGACATCCAATCGAAAACTACACTATCGTCTCTTATTCTTCACAAAAGAAATTTGTAAATCCTTAGCCTATATAAAATCCAACTCGGCATATTTAAAATCTACTTGAGATTAGCACAAGTCTTCATTTACTAATGATTTCAAGTCTAGCATGTTTAAAGTCTACATGAGACTAGCACAAACTATCATCATTAATTGTTAAGGAAGAAAGCTAGAACTCTACACGTACGATCGGGTCAAAAATTACTTTCTATTCTTACCAACGGAAAACCTACATTTTTGTCTTAACACCTTTTTTTTTTAAAGAGATTAAAACATTTTTAACTAAATAACAAGACTGAAAATTTTAAATTTTTTGCTATTTTTATGGGAAAAACGGGTACGTGAGAACAAAATAATAAGCAAGTAACATCAAATCGATAGATTCCATTCCCCAAACTAAAACGAAACATTGTCCTCAATGTTTAAAGTCGGGTTTTTACGTAAATCTAAGCCGTTTATGAAGTATGCAAAGATAAACGTTAATCGATTATGATGAAAGGATATCGGATCTCCCCAAACTAAATTCACACAAAGGATGAGAAGCTCGAGTTGAACGGGATAAATCAACCGGACACGAGAGGCTTCAAAAAATTTGTTGGAAGAATCCTGCAAAAATCACAACAAACAAGCAACAAACAACGAGAAATCGGAAAGAGAACAAGCCTCTCTCAACACAACACATTAGAGAAGAAAATAGAAAGAAAAATAAAGTGATAGATCATGGGGTTAACTCCCCACTAAAGCGGCTTGGTTTTTTTGATCAGCCGAGTCGCAAATACGCTCGACTGATCCCCCCTGAATTAATTTCGTACATAGGGAGAGCAATACTTAGAACAAGAACTATCTTTTGAAAATGCCACCTGCACTAGAAGATATACGATGGCCGGGTAAAAAAAAAATGGAGTCTTCATTCTTCATAAGGAGATAAATAAGGAAATGAAAATCAAATCTGAAACAAGGGTGGGAAGGGTGGGTAAAATACCGGTCATAAAATCATGAGATTTAGAAACACCCACTTAAACAAACTCTTATGATTATTGAAAATACCGCACCCGCTCGGTTCAAAACATTTCTTAATATCCGAAGGTTCCGTGGAGGTCGAGGAATTGACGATCCTCTTGTGATCAATGTTCTGTGACTCATTACTACATCTCGTACATCATCCACAACACCATTGCGGACTTAAATTTTCTGGAACAAGGAGAATATCGATCTCTTCTTGAGTGGGCTCACTATCCTCAACGGGGATAGGAGATATGGGAAGAGACTCAATAACTGAAATTTGATGAACACTTCCCTGGGAAGTTAAAATTTCATTAAGCACTGTCAAAAAGAACCTAAGAGATATTCCTCAAAGACACGATCATTCACGCAGGAATTGTTAAAAGGTTCACATCAGCTCGAACTCAAGGGTGAATAGGATCACTCCTTGTGAGAAAAGGTAAATTGAAGATTTCATTCTCTGCTCTGTTCTCATGATCGAAATTCACTTTGGAAACAGATTAAGGAATCATCAACACTAAGATATGATTATAAGAAAAACAATGTCTCATCTTGAATCGAAATAACCATACCTCTAATTAGAAGATACATCTAATAGCTAAAATCATCGATCACATCATTATTGTCATTCAGACAAGACACTCATCCTTGTCAGGATAAAGAGTGTTTGAGAAGACGGCTTCATCCGTAACGTTTGAAAATTTTTATCTCGACATTTCTGGAAAAAATTCTCTCATATGCTATTCATTGCATAAGAGTATGAATCATCATTAACCCGGTGGTAACGAAACAAGGAGGAACAAGTTTCATACGGCGAACATCTCAACATATCACTAAGTCATTCATTAGTCTTCACCGAGAAAACTAGGATAAGGATCAATTATAATGAGTAGTGTACTAGCCACTAAAAACTGGATCATCTTTTGAAAAATCCTATTACAGCAATGGCTGAACACAAATGCTATTTTTGTTTTTCTCAGATTTATCGCATAGTAAACAAGATCATCTTGTTTCCTACCTCTTAAAGTCAATTTTTCCCTCGGTACAAATCAATGAAGCTTTTGTGGTCGAAGGAAGGGTCCTTCCTAAAATAATAAGCACTCCTTGGGATCGGCTCAAAATTTACTACCATAAAATCCATCAAGAAAAGTGAAACCATCGAATCTAACTACAACAATCCATCGGCTTATGCCCATCGGTTGAGTAAATCAACGATTGGTGCAAGCTTCGAGTGTCATTCGAGTTAGGAGTTCAATGCCTCATTTTCTTGTAAATAGAATGAGGTAAAAGGTTAATTCTACTCCATGAATCGCTAAGCACTTAGTCCTATTTGAGTTCTTGCATTAAGCACAATGGGATAGAAATATTTCCCTGATCTTGAGCTTTTTGGAACTTTGTTCATGAGATAGCGGAACATTCATCATTCACAGATTGTTATGGTCGATCCCCTCAGCTTCACTTGTTTCTTATCAACGAGCTTACCCATTGTGAACATAGCATTTCGAAACGAGCATCTTATCAATCCAATCTCTAAACGAAGTTGTTTAAACAACGTTCAAGAACCGGCTACTGATGAATCACTTGGTTTATCGTTTCTCTCCCACTTTCATCCTCATCGGGGGTATGGAAGTTTAGAGTAGATACGAATAGGATTTGAAGAATTAGGATCCAGATTAACGGATTCTTCCTTTTGGTTTTGGAATTTCAATGAAAATGGAATCTTCTTCTCCCGGAGGTGGGACATGTGCGGTATTTTCCAAATTTGGATTTTGCACTTTTTCCGTTAACGTCTCTGGGTTTTGTTCGGGTTCTTGTTGAGGATTTGAAGTAACGGGTGTAGGAACAAGAGGAATCGAAGGTCCTTCCAAAGTCTTACCGCTCCTTGTGGTGATAGCATTGATTTGCTGACGAGGGTTAGTTACGGTTTGACTTGGAAGAGTTCCTGATCGAAGTAGAAGGCTGAATTTTTGAAATTAAACACAAAGCACCCATGACAACAACTTGTAACATTAGCCATGTGATTCTGCCAAATTTTTGACCATGATTTTGAACATTCCTTCAACACCAGAGTGCATCGATTGTGCCTTTACTAGTTTTCAATCCGTTTTCCGCACACCTTGATATTGGGGCATAGGAGTTTGATATGTTGGTGAGTTGATTGGTTGGTGATGAAAAACTTGATTTTGTTGTTTTGACGGTTATTTGATGAAAATTCCTCACGGATTTTTTTGATTTAATTGAAATTGTTTCCCGTTGTAGCGGTTTTGGTTTGTTTTGGACATTTCGTTGATTGAAAACCTGGAGACTCAATTTGAAATGCCAAATTGGAAGGTTTGGTTCTTTGGAGAAAATACCAACGCTGCGGGTTTGTTTAAATTTATGGATATTGTTCTTAAAAACGGAAAAAATCGTTTCAACCCTCGATATTAACGTACAGTGAATTAAAATGTGGATTCCGATCCACAAGTGACACATACCTCCTCAACTGCTTTTGACGGTACAGGAGTAGTAACAACTTAAGCTTTCATTTCAATCAACAACTTGTTCATCTTCATAAGTTCATCTTATCCTCCGAAGAGACGCGGCATTTGTTGCAATATCGAAAGAAATATAGAAGGTGAAGAATTAGAAAGAGGACATCCGTACTCACACTTAATCATTAGCACGACTTCCGGAGATAAAGAACTTTTGACTTGCTTTCAATAATCCGCTAAACCGTCTTGGCATTTTGTCCCCTAAGAAATTACCACCTGCATCAAATCTAAGGCATCCTTGATCGTTTGAATATCAAAGAAATGTAAAAAGTATCGAGTTGGTGTAGTTCCGAGAAGCCATGGTGAGAACATTGACGAAGGAGTCCCTTTAAACTTCCCATGCTTTTCGTTAAGTGTTTTTCGTTAGATTCTTGGAAAAAATTGTGATTTTGTTTCTGGAAGGTAAGTCGTTTTCGATGGTGGGAAGAATTGGTTTTATGCATTAGAAACAAGGTCGTCCCCATGTGAGAATTGATCTAGAGTTCCTTATTGTCCTAACCAAACTCCTGGCCATGCACCGTCTAGAGAAAAGGAAAAAGCAAAAGCTTTACCGAAGTGTTCGGAACTTCTGGATGTCTAAACGATGAAGTGACCTTGTTTAAAAAATCGAAGTGATTGAGAGGATCTAGTCTAACCCTAAACTTATTGCTTTGCACAGATTGATTAACGTTGCATAATAGCTCGAAGTTATTACACTATCGGTGTGTGGGGGGGGTCGGTTGGGACAACTATAGCATCTTCAAACCCCCCGAAGTTTATCAAGACACCATATGTGACCACGAACTATTCTATCGACGGCACATAACAACGATAAATTTCAACATTTGGTACAACCACCAATATATATGTTGATGTCGACGACCTCTACGATCTATGCGAACGAGTGCTCCTAACAAGAAGAAACCTAAACAATATAAAAATCAAAACATTACACTAAAAAAAAACAATTTTTTTTTCAAAGAATATTTAACGGAACACGAAAGAGACTTACACCAAATCAAACTACTTCACGGTAGCTCTTGAAAAATGCTTTTTCAAGGTGAGCCGTACTTGTAGAGACACAAATGGCCAAGTGTTAAATCTTTTATTACGATTTGGGAACAATTGCAAGTTCACCAGAAGATTGAAATGTAATAACTCAATAGAATATATTACTTGTAGGTGATCGATTACCAACCTTGTTTATTTTATTTTCTTTTATAAAGGAGGACAATTTTATTAAAATATTAATTTATTTTTTTGATTTTTTTTCTTATAAGCTTATACTAAAAATAAAAGGAAAAAATTTTTTTACTTTTTATATTTTTTGATTTTTATTTTACTTATGAAATTTTAAAACAAGAATGAAACTTTCGAGGACGAAAGGATCTTCAAACCAAATCAAACAAACACAAAACGTAGGAATCCGAAAACACAAGACCCCCCCAGCAAGCGGCGCCACAAACTAAATTCGCAAAGTTTTACAACACGTAAAACGTATATAAAATAAACCTCTAAGGAATAATTAAAGAAAATTACCAAGTTACCCTAGATAAAATTCAACTCATAAAAATAAATAGTATAATATAAAAAATACGTATATTAAACCGGGTAAGAATATCACCGGGTCGTTTCCCCAAACTACTAGTGAAATTAGAAACCACTTCTATTCGGATTCCCTGATTGAATGAACAAAGATATTTTGGATAAGCTATTACTAATAAATTAAGAAGCAAACAAATAATTGACAATTAAGCAAAGTAAACAAATTTAATCCCTAAAAATTAAACTAAAATTTCACTAAAAAAGGAAAATTGCCCGAAAATTATTAACAATAAAAGCCCTAAATTATTTTCTTTTATAAAAGTTTAATTAAACTAAAGAAAACTTAACAAACTATTATTAAAAACTTAATAAAAAAAACCAACTTAGGACAAACGTGTGAAAAAGACTAAGGATTAACGGGCTAGAAACATTTTCACTTTTAAGGAATAAAACTGGACAAACAACTAAAACAGAAAAAAAATTACAGGAATGGTCCCCTGAAGACTTACTCCCTTCAACAAACTAAGTCCAATTATAAACATTAAATCTAAAAGTTGCTTATCACAAAAAACTTAAAAGAGAAAAAGTTGTAAAGGAAGCAGTGAGAACAACTTTAACAAAAGCACTAATAGTCTGGAAACTCAAAGATAGAGCTCTAAGAAGAGCTTCTTTAATAAGCTGTTACATGAAACCTAGGGTTTTTGGGCTATTTTTTTACCAAAACAGCTATAAAAAACTCAAATTAAGCTTAATGTGAAAAAGGAAAAGTGTTCTAAGAAGCTTATGAAATGCTTATATTATGAATGCAAATAAATCTAAGCTAGAAGTACTTTTAAACAACTAAAATTTAGCATGAACTAAGCAAACTCAGAAAATAAGCAAGATAGCACAAAATCCAAATGAGCTTAAAAGCTTAAAAAGCTAAACTAGACTCTAAAACTTTAAGGACTTAGTAAACTACTTATAATCTATCTAATTAAGCTATAAAATCTAGACTCATAAGCTAAATTAACAAATTAAAACCTTAAAATTCCTAGTACTGTTTTTGGCTTTTTAACTTTTTGACAGCAAAAATAAGCTATGTAAATAAGCTAGAAAATGTAATCTAAGACTTATTCTATATTAAGCTATAACTAGACTATAAGATGCTAAAAGATAAGCTATTAAATCCTACAATTACTGGCTTAAACTGAGATTTGAATATCAGCAGTACTAACTAACTTAGTACTGCTGATGCAGAATTCCTTTTTTAAAACAGCTGAAATGTCTAAGAAATTAAGCAGCAAAATGAAAACTAAACCCTAAACTATATCAAGCTATATCTAGATTACTTCTAACTTGAATTTAAAAACCTAAATCCTACTCATTAACTACAGGCTAAAAATTAAGCCACATGGTTGCAGTACTAACTTGTTAAAGCAGTACAAAACTTTTATGTTAGTACTGGTAGGTGTAAAGTCTCAGTAGTACTAACTTTTTGTTAGTATTTTGTACCCTTTGCACTAGCGTAAAACCAAGAGTTCAGGTTTTTTTTCCAAAGGAATCCTTCACTAAGACACACTCAAATTGAGTGTGTAAACAAAGTTCAAGCAAGATCTAAGCCTTAAGGGCTTTGAATCACAGTTTTACAAGCAAAAAGATGGTCAAAAACTGCCCTGGTGTAAAAACAAAGATAACAAGCCATAACTTTTGAAATTTTGAACTCTAACTTATAAAAACTAGATGAAAACTATTCTTAAATGAAAACTCAGCTGACTCAAACAAATTGCATAAGTAATTTTGACTTTTAGAGGTCAAACACACTTAAGCCAAACTCCATTTTAAGACTAGGATATTTATAATTAAGCCACTACTTTGAAATCTAGTAAACAAGTGCTTAATACCAGACAATTAACAGATTAAAACTACTTTAATAAGCATGATTTAACAACTAAATAAGAAAAAATATGAGACTTAAGCTACTTTACTATATTTTTGGTTTTTTAGAGTTATTAAAAGACAATAAAATGAAAATTCTACGATGTTTTAAACCTTAGAGATATGAAAACAGATAAAAATGAGATTATTTAGCCTAGATAAAACTCAAATAAGCACAATAAGCAAAGAGAAAATAAAGCAAATAAGCAGATCGAAATATAGAAAGCAATGATAACAATATTTAAAAGCTAGAAATAAAGGAAAATGAAAGGAGAAACTAACAAACTCCTTAGCTAAAACAAAGAGAGGACCAATAAAGGCGGCTACAAGCTCCCTAGCTTATTAGATAAGCTAGGGTAAAGTCCTTGGGATCTCTTCCAAGTTAAGATCCCCTTCCAAAAGCTCTAATCCAATAAGATCCATGATAGATTTAAACTGATTTAAGGTTTAGGTAAGATTAATACTGAATTCAAATAGCTCTATTTCAGCTTATAGACTGAAAGAGCTTATGAGTAGCTTATGACTATTTAGCTTAACAGTTTTAAGTAAAACAAGAGCTTATAAAGTAAATAAGAGAGCTTAAAAGAGATTAAAAACTTCTAAATTCATTGATAGAAAACTTGATTACAATATCTAAAAAGAAATTACAAAGTTTAAAGTAAAATTAAGCTAAAAATTAATCCTCCAAGCTACGTGTAAAATCTAGATAAAAACTACTCCCCCCTCGTGTGTGTGAGAGGGAGGCCCTATTTATAGGTTCTGAAAGAAGCTTCTAGGATCTCTTGCCCTGCCCTCCAATCTTTCAATCCTGGCCAATCATTTCTCCAATCATTTGAGCTTCAATTGTGTCTGTTTGATCAAGCTGTGGACACCTGAGGATTGCCAGCATGGCATTCTTTGATGTGACATTTGTGCTTCTTTTGTGAGTATAATTAGTTACAAAAACCCACCTAAATATTTGTGCTTTCCAACACATCATTCCATCACCACAACCATTGTTGTACGTGGCCTTAGATTGGGAGAGGTTAATAAAATCCCCTTAAAAAAACTGATTTTCCCTTCATGTTTGTGTAGATAACTCATGAAATGACCTAGACGAAAAGCACCCTTTAATTTGGAAAACCCTTTGATTTACCCTTTTTGGTGAAACGGGGAACGGGTGAATATAAACAGGATTTGGCGCCGCCTTAATTTTGACATTAAAACTGTTTGAGTTTGGGAAAATAGCAAAGGGATCCTTCTCTTCTCCTCTCTCATTCCTCTCTTTTCTAGTTATAAATGACTACTCGTATTTGCAAGATTGGTCCCTTGTCCATTTAATAATAAAAGGAAATGGTCATATGTTGACTTTTATATGACCATAAATCATGTTTAGATTTTGGGTTTTGACTGAATGCTGAATCATTATCCATTAATTACTTTTCGGGCTTCGGCATTGTACTCTTTTGAATCTCGTGCCGTGCTATGCTGATTTCGATTGTTTTCTTGTTGGTTGTGGACTTCTCGGTACCATGCGTACATAAAACAATACAAATACAAGCCATATTTTTTGCCATTTTTTTGGTCTGTTTTGGTATATTTGGGTATTTTAGTACAAACGGATAAGTGGTATTTCTACACTTATCATACATATATATATTTCAATTATATACATGGCGTGTTGTGAGTTGTCATTTTTTAATTTGTTTCTCTTATATACGTTGTATGTACCGATGGAGACACCGAGATATTCGTGAGTACCACCACCCCCTCTCATACCAGACCTCTTCGAACACACATAAACTGATAGGCGGCAAATTTACGCAGGGAGGGGCAATCGTGTAAGTATTGTTTCAAAAACACACACATTTAAATGATTTGTTGAGAACACAATGTATGAACACCACTCAGTATATTAACTATCTTGCTTTTTTGTCACTACATAGGAGGAGATGATCCGGCTGAGGGATCTAGGTGCCAATACACTGACGGGTGTGCCCTACACCAAGGACCAGATAATGGTCATGGTTCGAAAGGGCAGGCAGTGGGGGGGCACTTCCTCAGTGTTGGTCGGTTTAGGCCGACTATGTGCACGGACGGCTATACTATCAAGACCTCGATGCATGCACACCGACGCTGATATTGATGAGGTAAAAGAAGATAATAAGCGGCTAAGGAAAGAGCTCTCTTTGCTGAGGTCGGTAGTTAAGAGTGACAACCGGATGTCCCAGCTGTTTACACAGCTTGAGTCACAGCATGAGTTGGTAAGGTAGCAGTAGTATGGCAGTGGCAGGGATGATGAGCCAGGCGCGGATGAGGAAAACGCCGCATGGGATGAGGAGATTTAGACATGTTATTTATGGGTACGTACAACTATTTTGGATGTCATGTTGAAGTAGATTTGGGCGACCCGTATATAAACAAATTTTGACCTTGTTACATTAAGATAACATGTTTTACTCTAAAACAATTTGTAATGATTTGTATCTTGGCGGAAATTGCAAGTATTGTTGTCAATGGAGAGAAGTCTCGGTTAATTGTAAACTTTATTATGTTTTATGCGGATTTTGTCGTGTTTAGCTTAATTATATAAAAGTCGTTGATCCGTTATATTGTTTTGTGGTTGTGTACATGGTGTAATGTATTTGGGTAGCATGTTTTGTTGTTATAACAACACTAACCACTTATTGTAATTTATTTGGGAAGATTAATATCAAGAAATATTCCCCCAAAAAAATCTAGAAAACGCCTGCATTGCAGGCTGTTCCAGGCCAATTACCTGGTCGCCGGCATCATGTCGCCGGAGAAAGTGGCACATGTCGCCGGGGATTCTTGGCCACAGTTGACTTAGTCAACTATATTAAAACGTTTCCCCGGCAATATGTCGTCGGGGATTCTCGTGGATTAATTAATTAATTATTGTTAATGGCAAAAACTATCCCCGGTGACATGTCGTCGGGGAAAACAATTGACGAGCCAACGTTTTCGTTGACTGAAAACAGTGTGGGCCCGGTGTTGTCGCCGAGGAAAATAACGTGGGATCCAATCTCCTTCGAGCCATTTTCAACTTACCACACTGCCCCTTGTATGCCATATCCCAAGCCATTCCTTTGGCTTAGCGTTAA
>BQNB010183395.1:0-12407 GCA_026074375.1 Tanacetum coccineum | reverse complement strand
CCATTGCAATCAATTCGTCGAGATCTTTTTCTTCCTTATTTTTCAAATCCATTATTACATTGGTTTTCTCTTTGACAAGACTGTCGTACCTTTGCTTTGTTAAAAGACTCTGTTTGACTAACTCATCGTGTTTCTCTTTGAAACTTATTTGATGTCATTTTCTTTTTGATCTAATAGTCCTAGAGTGTTGTTTAATTTACATTCAAGTTTGTCATAGTCCACTGTGTGATCATTAGCAGTCTTGTGCGTCTCAAGCTTAGTTTGTTTGTTTTGATGTGCAATTAGGCAGCTATCCCGAGTACTATTAGACTCCCCTAGAGTTTTACTAGTCTTCGCAAGAATAGATTTGCACTCTTTTAGTTCATGAGCAAGTGATGAGTTTGCTTTCTTTAATTGCTTTTGAATATTTTTGTTTACATTAATGTTAAGTTTTAAATTTGCAATTAAATTAGCAAGCGTAACACGCTCATCATCACATTCTTCAGCATTTTGGTCATTATGAATATCATTATCACACATATCCAGTGAATCATGAATGACATTACTATCAACCTTTTCCATTACACATCTTTGCCATATAGCTGTTATGTGCTTCCAATTCTTGTTCATCTATCTCTTCATCCGTGTCCTCTAGCCAATCAGCTTGCTCTGCTTGTAATGGACCACCTTTCTCAGCTTGTTTGCACAACAACATCTTTTCCTTGTGATAAGTGTAGTCTTTTACCCTTTTTGGTTTCCTGCATTCTTTAGCAAAATGACCAAATTCCTTGCAATTGAAACACTGTATCTCTATCTGCTGCACTACCTGACTACCTACAGTCTTTGTAGCCCTAGCAACAGTCACTGTCCTCTGATTCCTAAACTGACCAGTCTGATTATCATTTTTGTACCTGGGAGAAGTATCTATATTCTTGTTTATGGTGTTTGAGGAAGTTCTAAGGTTGTTGTTGGTAGGTATTTAGATCTTTTTAAAGTACTTTGCAACAAGTGCCAAGTTTTTCTGCATATCATTATCTCTTTGAGCTTGTTCTGGATCACTGTCTTCTTCCGAAGCTGACTCAGATAGAGGTGTGGTTGGTTTGGCTATCTCTTTGCCTTTGTATCTGGTTGATGCATGAGATCTGGTGGAAGATGATTGTTTTGATGGTAGTGCATATGATTTGTGAGATTTTGGTGCTTGCTAATAAGGATCTGAATATTGTTGAGCAGCAGCAACAAGTGCTAGTGGGTTTGCATTCTTGGCTATTCTCTCAGCACGGATTTCATTAACTTCCTTTTAGTACTGTTTTAGAACATCAAAGAGCTTGTGATGTGATACTGTGTCCAAGTCATGATTTTGCTTAACAATTGTCACAAATCTTGACCATTCTGGTTAAAGGTGTTGAAGAAACTAAACATTGACTCTCATCGTAGCAATTGTCAAGTTGTTTCTTACCATTTCATTCATCATCTTGTAAAATCTAGAGTAGTATGACTCCATTGACTCTCCATCATGAGAAGTGAATCTGCCAAAGTCCCAAAACAAATTAGTCTTTACATCTTGAATGTTAAGAGATTTACCATGTTGTAGTCTTTCAATAGCTATCCACATGTCATGAGCTGTCTTGCAAGCATCAACAGTTGAATAGATTTCATCCCCAATTCCAGTCAATAGCAACTGAATTGCTTCCTTTTCAGACTGATAATGATCTTTGTTTTCAGGAGACATATGTGGTATATCCTATATCATAACACGGGGTCGATTCTTGGATCGGGCTAGTTTCTAGAGAGAGAAACACTTGAGAGAGAAATTCTAGAGAGAGAAAGTGTTTTCTTTTGTAAAATGAATTATGACTAGCTTGCCTCTTCCAAAGTTGGAAGCGGCTATATATAGTTCTTACAATAAACCGGGTATTAGTACCCGACTTAATACCGAAAAACGTACTATTAACTATTAAACTACGAACTATTATAAACAATAAATAAACGGGGTGACCGAGTCTTTTACTCATATCTAACATTAGTTATAATTGCTAACATGGCAGCATCTTTTCTCCGAGGCAGGATTGTTCAAAGCACGTGTTCTACATAGTCACTGACAAGCTTAATTATGCTGTAATGAGGATGTGGTTTCTTGCAAACCCACCTGGTAGTGCTACTATACAAGTATAGAACATTGATGAGTTTACTTGGTTGAATGCGAGTTATAGCCTAGTTTTAAAACAGTTGGCTTCTCAGAACATGATTGATTATTATTTCAAAATGCACAAGGCCGAGTCTGATCACTTTCGCTTTTTCCTTCCAGAGATCTTCCCAAAGCTTAATAAAGTTGTGTTCTTAGATGATGATATAGTGGTCTAGAAGAATTGGAGTTGTCTTTGGTCTATTGATCTCAAAGGTAGGGTGAATGGTGCTGTTGAGACATGCGGGCTAACAAATACACATATTCAATTCGTTGTTTCTGTTGCTTATGCTATTGTTTCGTTAACTCGATATGTTATTGGTATAATTTTATTTATATATTTTTATTATTATAGTTGTGTGTGTTTTATGGTGTTTTTAATATGTGTTTTTCTTTTGTAGTTGAGCAAGTGGAACCGATTGTTGTTGTGGTCATGGAGAAGTCGTTGGAGTTGGTTATACGTTGTTTGGAGAGTTCTGTTGGTGATGAATTGAGCTTTATTCAGGTGTGTATTTTAAGTTTCGTTGATGACTATATCGATATGTTAGTGATTATATGTAGAAATTGTTGTTGATCACGATAGTTTCGGTTAATAACGAATTAATGTATAACTAATTTTATTGTGAAATATGTGTTGCTAATAGTTCATTTGATTTGTTTATATACTTTACTAGATTTTCTGTGTTTTTTTAATGTTTAATGCAGTAGGTTTTGTATTGTCATGCAGTAGGTTTTGTACTAAGTTGTTCAAATGAAAAAAAAATGCTCAATCTTTGACTCTATAGAATATAACAAAACAAAATAACTATTTTTTGTTATATTCATGCTAATCAGTTCCCCTTTTTTTAATCTTTTGCATTGTTTCTGGTTTTTAACGGCTTAAGTTGATTTCAAGTTTGAGACCTTTTTTGTGGGATACTATTTTGTAGATGTCAAGAAGATATGACAGTCGTACAACAATCTTCTCCCCAAAAGGTTGTCTCTACCACGTCGAGTATGCAATGGAAGCCATTGGAAATACAGGATTTTCCATTTCAATCCTATCAAAAGATGGAGTCGTCTTAGTTGATGAGAAGAAAGTAACTTTAAAGCTCCTCTAAACCTCAACCTCAACCGAGAAGATGTACAAAATAGATGATCATGTAGCATGTGTTGTAGCTGGTATCATGTAAATCATCTGTTTTTAAAGATAAGCCTTTCCCTCTTTATCACATGCTTTCTACCATCTTTGGTAAAGATAGAGCTAACGCGCCTCGAGCTATTGATCTTGGAGATGAAGAGGGTGTAGGTGAAACACAAGAGACTATAACAAATGATCTTGAAGACCAAGATATCAAAGTGTTATTTGTAGTGCACCATTGTGTTATTTTATATGTTAGTTCATTATAGTATCATTTCTAATGTATCATAATGTTTGTGTTGCTGAGTTACAATTGTTAGTTCATCGCAATTTAACGCATCCTACTTTTAAGAGTTTAATTCAGTTGTTATAATTTTTAAACTTTCTATTTCAATGATTTTATACCCTCTGATGCACCATGTTTATACACTCTGATACACTAGGTATAAATACTTTGATGCACCCGTGGTATACACTGTGATGCACTAGGAATAATATAGTGCTCCATTATTTCTAGTGCATCACAGTTAATAATTTAGCGCATCATAATTTATGATTTAATATATGTGATCATTCAGTATTCCATATTTATGATATAATATATGTGATCATTATTCCATCCTACTGTTAAGAGTTTGATTAAAATGTTATAATTTTTAAGCTTTCTATTTCAATGATTTTATACCCTGTGATGCACCAGGTTTATACACTGTGATGCACTAGGTATAAATACTATGATGCATCAGTGGTATACACTGTGATGCACTATCAATAATATAGTGCTCGAATATTTCTAATGCATCACAGTTTATAAATTAGTGCATCATAATCTATGATATAATGTAGGTGATCATTTAGTAATCCATCCTATTGTTAAGAGTTTGATTCAGTTTTTATAATTTTTAAACTTTCTATTTTAATGATTTTATACCCTGTGATGCACCAAGTTTATACACAGTGATGCATTAGATATAAATATTATGATTACTACAAAGGGTGTTATAATAAAAAGGGTAGGAAGCAATGACAGTCTGCCATGTGTCCCCAATTAGCCCTCCATTAAGATTAATACCTAGAGGGGTATTCTCCTCCAATATTTGTAATGCATCATAGTTTATAATCTAGTGCATCATAATTTATGATATAATGTAGGTGATCATTTAGTAATCCATCCTATTGTTAAGAGTTTGATTCAGTTTTTATAATTTTTAAACTTTCTATTTTAATGATTTTATACCCTGTGATGCACCAGGTTTATACATTGTGATGCACTAGGTATAAATACTATGATGCACCAGTGGTATACACTGTGATGCACTAGGAATAATATAGTGCTCCAATATTTCTAATGCATCACAATTTATAATTTAGTGCATCATAATTTATGATATAATATATGTGATCATTCAGTAATCCACATTAATTTTTATAGGAAAAGGTACTATCTCGACAAATATATTAATCACAAAAGATACAAAACAACTTATATGGACATACCTATATAAGCAAGATCAAATGACATGCCCAAAACATGCTTCAAAAACATACATAAAAATGAAACTAGTTTATAAGTGCCAATACATAAACTAAGTAACAACAAACAATGACTACAAAACCAAAACCAAAAGCTACAAAATAAATGACTATAATACTCCAAAATGCCTTTAGTCTTCAATAATGAAAATGTCTAGCCCACTTTCTTCTCTAGTCCAATCCTTAAACCAAAAATAGAGATCTTCCCATCTAGCGTAATTATAAATAAACCTTTATTATACTTTAAAACATAAAAAGCCCATTCGACCTTATGACTCCCAAGCGCATTACCCACCATAATACTAACCGATTTATCAATACAAACAATACTTAAAATATAAAAATCATGAGAGTCATTCAGCCACAAACCACTAGCTATGTCTTTAAAATTATACTCCTGCTCTACAGAACTATTAATCTTCAAAAATGAACCAAGCCACATGATAATTACACTTGGACCAATCAATATTAAGTCTCTTCCATGCTCCTCCAAACACTTCATATCAGCAATGTAGTCAACAAAAAGAGAACTTGACCATCCCATGACAGCAAAACAAGAATCTATACAAACACCCTAACAACAGGTTACCTCCCATTTTAACTTGAAGCATAACCTTCCTATGACTCTTCAACACATGAAAATTCCACCAAACAGCGGCAACACTAACCATTGAACTTAAACATGCAATTCCTACCATTACTCTTCAACACAAACATATCCTAAAGATCAGCAGCTTCGCAACTTGCTTAGAACTTCTCATCTTTAAGCTCAATAATCTCAGCCTTACAGTCTCCCTTATAATCTAACCTACATTAAACTTGTCGAGACTAATGAGGTTGACCAACTCCTTATTAATAGCATCATCCGCATTAGGTGCCATGGTATCATTTTTCTCCACATCCATAACTTTAACCACCTGTATGCAAACAATAGATTACGAGGTTATGGATATGATGATCACACGTTCAATATATGTAAACAACGTATTACAAGTTAATCTGTATTGTTATGTTATGTATTACAAACACTTTTTGAGAGATAAAACACACTGTGACTAACCTAATCTGACCTCATATGCCACAAACAAGTACATACTGCATTATTTCATCACAACAAATGCATCATGAATACAAACATACATAAATACATTTTCTCTATAGATTCATTAGAAAGAACGTGAACTGGAATTATCCGCACACACGGTTTAAAAGCCCTTAAAGACAGTGAACAAGTGTTGGGAATTAAAGAGCTTCTACAAGATATGCTGTTAAAGAACTTAGTACTGTTAGTTATATAGTTAGTACTGCTAGTACAATGTTAGTACTGTCAGTATAAGTTAGTACTGTTAGTTATGTAGTTAGTACTGCTTATGAGATATGCATGAGTTATATTAGGAATAGATATGCATGATCTGTTAACGCATTTTGTAAGCCTATTAGGGTTTTTTCTTGGTGTATAAAAGGAACCCTTACGGCATAGTTAGATATATATCATTGATAGATAATAGAAGCAGATCAATATTCATAGATTAGTTATTAGGCAAAACATATAGTTGTTTTGTGATTTGTTCAATATAATTGAAAGTTCTGTGTTCATTGTTTGATTGTTTCTTCTGAGTATATAAAGGCTAATTCCGCATAGTCTTTATATATACACCACAAGGTTTCTAATCTAGTTGTTTAGATTTATCTAAATAGAACAAAAGATCCATTTAAAGTGGAACCATCAATAAGTCACCATTGGTGTAATCGTTATCGACTAAGCTCACCAAGTAGTATGTGTTCTGTACCTGTAACCCAAATAAGGCTCAAGTATGCATCATATGCACAAGTTACAAAGGAAGACAAAAAGGAATGTTTTACACTAAATGATAAGAGATATGTATGAGCCTTGTAACTATAGACCCGCCTCCAAAGTACAATATATAGTACTCATAACATTCTGAAAGTCAAACTGTAAATATCCAAATACCATAATGAGCTTTCACTTGGTACTCGGTTTTCAGACCAGTGAATGTACGTGTATGTATTTTGAAACTAGGAACCAAACCAGACCCAAATCAAATACTTTAATGAAAACTAACATTTTGACCCACTAACTTGAAACAAGGGTCAATTTGGGTTGGCGTTATCTCAAATGGGTCAGATTAAAGAGGAACAGAAATGGGTCAAATGCGTTAAAGGTCCACCCGCATCTATCCTTTAACCACTACAGCCTCCTTGAGCATTATTATTCAAAGATTTACATAACTACGGTAAAAATATAGTTTTGTCAACAAAAAATTGGTTAGAAATGCGTTCATATGTTAACCTAACCTGACTCGACCCATTTTGATTCTGTTACCCTACCTACCAGACCAACCCATATTGCCACCTCTAGATCTAGTACCTGTTTCCAAAATTTTAAATTCTAGGATTCAGTTCTATCCGATACCAAATCGGTGAATGTGAACTGTTATAACTACTGTTAGCAGCAAACAAATGGCAAGAAAAGAGAGCAAAAAACAAACCTCTTGGAGAAGTGTTATGGAAGAATCATCATCGGGATATAATTGTGCCCATCCTCTTGACCAAATTTTAAACGCCTCATCCTTCCGTATCATGAAGCTTGCAGGATCAACAATAGTTGGTTGAATGATTTCCTTAGCTGGGAATACTCCCCATGTAACTGCATTCACATCATTCTTCCCCACATTGGAAAGCAAGTTTCCTTCTTTATTGACGGCAATGTATGTGAGTGACACGTACGCCTTAGTTTTGTCCACCAGAGTGTTTAACATTTCAGCTGAGCAGAAAAACTCTACATATGCTTTTTGGTAAACGTACCCACCCGCAGGGCCTCAGCCTGAAAATCCTAAATAAATCGGTGAGCGAAAATGATATGGTTCAGCCTTATACGTAAAAAAAATGCACAACTAGTGCACTATTCTTCAAAACTAGGTGCATCATTATACAAAAAAGCAAACAAACAAATTTTGACACTTAATACAACCTATGGGTAACCTAATTCAGCCT
This sequence comes from Tanacetum coccineum, assembly GCA_026074375.1. NCBI lineage: Eukaryota > Viridiplantae > Streptophyta > Magnoliopsida > Asterales > Asteraceae > Tanacetum > Tanacetum coccineum. Next base: position 4,578 of record BQNB010183395.1, on the reverse strand, counting down.
TTGGACAACTAAAACACAATGCGAGTAACCTAATTTAACCTTATATGCCACAGACAAGTTCCTACTGCATCAAGCATAGAAAAACACACACATATACTTTTCGACACCTTAAACACACCTGCGTAACCTAATCTAGCCTTATATGCCACATAGAAGTACCTATTGCATTACTTCATTTCAACAACTGAATCAAGAACACAAATAAACACTTGTAGTCCTTAAAATAAATAACCTCATTATATGGATCATACTGTTGGTAATGCACAAAAATCAACATATTTAGCCCATAACATAACTCGTAATGCACCAGACCATTGCATTTTCTCTAGCAATTAACTCTCTTCCAAACACCCAATATCAACAATATCTTCATTTTGAAAGCAACCAACAACAATAATACAAAGATTCGATGACCAACAACCATTCCTATGCTTACAATACACATCAAGCTGAAATGAACCCATATTGAGATAACCTGCCATTAATGTATCAAAATTAAATTTCAAATAACCAATCATACCATAGTTGTGATGATCATAATGTACCCACGGCATCCAGTGCTAATTCACGGCCTTACTTCATTACAGCAACTGCATCAAACACACTAACACGTATACACAAGAACTTTTCGACTATTAAAAGAAACTGCATGTAAACTGATCTAACCTTATATGCCACAGGCAAGTGCCCACTGCATTAGTTCATTACAGCAAATGCATCAAGGACAAAAACATACACACAAACACTTTTAGACAACTAAAACACAATGCTAGTAACCTAATTTAACCTTATATGCCACAGACAAGTTCCTACTGCATTACTTCATTACAAAAACTGCATCAAACATAGAAAAGTACACACATATACTTTTCGACACCTTAAACACACTTGCACAACATAATCTAGCCTTATATTCTACATAGAAGTACCTGTTGTATTACTTCATTTCAACAACTGAATCAAGCACACAAATACACACATAAACACTTTTCAACACCTAAAACACACTACATGTAACCTAATCTAGCCTTATATGCCACAAAGAAGTACTTACTGCATTACTTCATTACAAAAACTACATCAACCACATAAACCACACACAAACACTTTTCGACACCTAAAACACAATGTGTATAACCTAATCTAACCTTATTTCAACAGACAAGTACGTACTGCATTACTTCATTATAACAACTGCATCAAGCACATAAACACATGTAGACACCTAAAACACAATGGGTGTAACTTAATCTAGCCTTATATTTCACAAACAACTACTTGCTGCATTACTTCATTGTGACAACTGCATCAAGCACAAACACACACACACATACACATTTCGACACCTAAAACACACTTATTGCAATCTAATATAGTCTTATATTCCACAGACAGGTACTTACTACATTACTTAATTACAACAAGTGCATCAAGCATAAATACACACACACATACACATTTCGACACCTAAAAACACTATAATTTACTTACTATAGCTTTATGTGCCACAAAATAGAACCTATTACATCACTTATTTACAACATATGCATCATCCATATAAATACATATAAAAACAATTTTCAAAATGTAAAAACACTATAAGTAACCAAATCGAACGTTATTTTACAAAATATAAAAACTACTGAGTCAATTTTTAAAATGAATGCATCAACCGTAATTTTAAATAGATTACTTACTTGCCGATACAGTTATTGATTTTTCCAGAGACTTTTTTTATTACTTTTAGCTTCACCGTAACTAGCCGCAATCTGTCTATTACATTTTTTGGTTGCTAAATCGAAACAAAAACACGACTTAAGTAAAAATATATATCAAAATGAAGCAGTAGTAATTTTAGGGGTTAAGATCCACTTACGAGAGGTTAGATTTTTGATGTTCGTCTTCACCATTGCTAAGATGGAGTTAGATTTTTGCCTTGATTTAGAGAGAGAATAGGTGAAACAATCTAGGGTAAAATGAGGGAGATGGTGGGTTTTCATCGGTAAGAAGGGAAGAGGGGGTGTTTTTGTTATTTGGAAGGTTATTTTCTATGGATACATATTTACCCTTCAAGTTTATGTTTTTTTTACATAATTGCCACTCCTCATTTTTCATCTTGAAAGTTAGATCCGTGCGTGAGATCTCTTTCTACCCTTTTTATTATAACAATCTTTTTATTATAAACCCACCCTTTATATATATATATAAATATATATAGATATAAATATATATATATAATATATAAATATATATATATATATAATATATATATATGTGTGTGTTATATATATATATAATATATATATATATATATAATAAAATCTATAATAAATAATAGTATACTTATATACGTATAATACGTATATACCGTATATCCGTATATACGTAAATAATACGTATATACGTATAAACGTATATACGTATATACGTATATAAACGATATATATATATTACATATACAATACATATAACAAATATATAAATACACGATATATATGTAAATATATATATATGTATATGAACTATGTATCTATAAATATATTGTGTGTGTGTATATATGTGGTATATATATGTGTTTATATATATATATATATATATATATATATATATATATATATATATATATATATATATATATATATATATATATATATATATATATATATATATACAGATATATATATATATATATATATATATATATATATATAAATATATATATATATATATATATATATATATATATATATATATATATATATATATATAATTTATATAGTTATATATTTCTATGTATATGTATGTATATAATATATCTATGAATAACTAATCAAAATAAATATATAATATATATTATCTACATGAAAAACCACTTTTTTTATACAGAACTTACAGAACCACTTTTAGACCAATAGAAATTTAATATTAATAAATATTTTTATTTAAATAAAAAAGGTATAATAGTAAAATACATTTTCACCTTCTTTTTAAATTTTCTTGATTAAAAAACGTTTTTTTAAACCCTTGAATTTTCATATTTTTTTAATTTTATATTTTTTTCAGCATACATATTTTCAAAAAAAAAACAATTGCATATGTGTTTTTTTAATATTGTCAATTTCATATGTTTTTAGCATATATTTTTTTGCTTAGAATGGTAATTGCACATATGTTTCTAGTGTACATTTTGTAATCTTCGAATTTTATAACCAAAAACATAAACACATACATGTAACCTCTAAATTAACAAATCATGAACATAAATATCATAATTTTTGTTTGATATTAAATAGAATACAATCCAAAACAAAAGTATTATCAAAATTATTACAACATATATGCAGGTCTTCTAAAAAAATATATGCACGCCTTTCGATAACATATGTGCACGCCTTCTAAAAAACAAGTGCATTCGAAAATCATCTTCATCACACATCGTCTTTCCTAGGATTGAGACATCTACATATGTGCACGTCTTCAAGAACATATGTGCACGTCTTCAAGAACATATGTGCACGCTGCGCTTTCTCATCAAATTTATTAGAACGTATGTGCACGCCTTTCAAAAACATGTATGTTTGCAGTGCCCACATAAACTAAACTTCATAATTAAAACATCAAAAACACAATCTCTGTCTCGAAACAAAAACAAAAAATAAATAGTTAATTAAATTAGCTAAAAATCAATCAACAAATCAATACAAATGTAAGGTCATTCACATTTAAAGTGTCGAATAGATCGAAAAGATCCAATAAACAAAATTATTAACTATTTAAGTATTTGAACTTTTTTTTATAAATCTCACATCTTTACATCTAGGAGAAAAAACCCACGTCGTGTCATGCCAGTTAGAATTATTTTGTAATTTTAATTTTTATCTAAAAACATACAAAATCAGAAACATAAAAGAGTCATTTAATCGAAAAAGTGAAATAACTTCAAGACATTATAAAAGAAAATAATAAATCGAGTGAAGATGCCATAAAAAATACCAAGTACTTTGGTTACCTGCGATTCAAGTCCGCCTTGCAGTAGTGCATCATTATTTTAGTCTTCGTCTTATATGTTATTTATTCATAATCTACACATGTTTGAAGAGATGTAGAGTGCTTTTAACATGTTATTTGCTTCACATTAGAAGGCAAAAAGAAAGATAATCAAACTATATTAAAATCTTGATTCTTCCATTTGACGTCATGGGTAAGGAAGCAAAACAAAAAAAGTATTTTCTTTTGCTTTTGGTTTTATCCGGCATAAGAGAAAAGAGGAAAAATTCGTGATGTTTTTTTATTACTTAGGAATGGTGGATAGGTTTTGAGAGAAATAGATGACTTTGTTCTTATAATTTTGGATCTCACAAATAAAGTGACGATTTATTTTTAAGCCATTACTATTTAGTCATTAAAATTCCATAATTACCCTTTTAGCACTTTGTTTAATTAAAAAAACTTTTATCTTTTGTTTAATTACAATTTTGGCACTCTTAATCTTAACCTTAAAAAAAACTCATCCAATGATTCAGATTTATTTTAAGTGGTTCTGTAAGTTCTGTACATAAAACTGGTTCTGCATTGAAA
>BQNB010183394.1:2328-12407 GCA_026074375.1 Tanacetum coccineum | reverse complement strand
TGAGATGTTATATTACTTGTACATATGCTTTATTAGCTTGTGCATTCACTTTAGGTGTTAACCTTTTCATGAGGTTAGGATTTAGGGCATCCGATAATGGTTTAAAGCCCGTTTTGATATGATGTTGCAAATGGTATCTTATAGGAATAATATATCTTGTAATAATGATATTATGATATTGAATTGATATGTTATGATGTTTGCTTGACATATATGAAGATAGGATTCCCATACGTAGGTTGTCCGTGTCCGTTAACTTGAGTTATGCAGGTTATATTGCATATTGAGATATTGGCAAAGTAATGTAATGTAATAAAGCGAAAAATTTCCCTAAAAAGGTGAGTTCATATATAACGGATAGATTGTACATCATCTAACTTAATAGATGGATATTTACATTTATGAAAATTGCGGGTTGTTATAGGTCGTGTGATCTGACGCCGTCACGGAGTGGGTTGTGACGGCGTCATGTAGAACCGATGACGCCGTCTCTAGCCGCTGAGAACATAATCTTGAGAGATGTTGGTATAGGTCTGTAGTCTTATCTATTTCTTCCCCAAATAAGCCCAAGTCATGTGTGTTTCCTCCAAATGCCTTCTAAATGCTAAATACCTAAAAAGGAACGATTAAGTACCTATTTTGGGCATAAATGTATGATTTAGGGGGTTAAACGACCCCAAAAAAGTGTATATAATAACACATCATCATATGGTCTACAATGATGCATTGGCATCTAAATCAGATATCTCATCTAAACCTACGGTAAGTCCTCATTATGTCAAAGAACTTAATTGGAAAAATGAAACATCGTTGTATGAATATGATAATGAGAAACACAATGTTATATCCTATAATGATCTATTTCCTTTTAACATAATTACTATTAATGAATTAAAATTGGATACGGACAATGACGATGCTAAAATCGATATCAAACAGTCTTCGGGGGATATATCTATTGAACCGTCACCTAATATAATAAGTATCGATACACAAGGGTCAAATAAACTTTTCAAAACAAGTCATGATGCAGTTAGTAAATTTTTCACTGCTGAAAATTTTATCAAGGAATTAAATGTTAATATTATGACTTTGAATTATCTTAACGAAGGGATGCTAATAAATCTTATTAAAAATTTATATGTGCCTTTTGGCATCCTGTTCGACCCTAAGTTGTTTTATAAGGATGGGATAAAACTGGGGCAAGTCTAACTTAAAGACTTTTCTGTAAACAAAAGTGCTTGCCGGGAGACAACCCGGAATGTAATTTTCAATTTGTTATTGAGTCTGTCTTCCCAGGTTATCAATATGGCGTATCCAAATTTCATGGATACGGCGTATTTACCCCGCCTGGATGTTATCCATTTTATTTTCCTACACTTTAAAAACTTTATTGTCAGACTTAATGATACGGCGTATTCGTTAAACGAATACAGCGTATTTGACCTCTGACCTGTACTTAGGATTTTTCATACAGGTTTCAATACGGCATATCCTGAAACATTGGTGTGAAGGTCTCTAAAAAAAATTCTCTGTCGAGTTAATCAGCGGTGTGATATTGACCTTAGTATCAACACATTCGTTGGTTTTCATTTTATCATGCATTTTCTTCCTAGAAATTTCAATAAGTTCTATGATCTCCTCCTCGTCACGTACTACGGCCGGTGCATGATTGGGTGTGACAATTACATGACCACTATACAGGGCAGGCTGAACTTGCCTTGAACGATGTAGACATAAGGGGTTCTTGTAGCCAATAGCTACCTTATTCACCTCATCATAATAAGACCTAGGTTTAACATCATGTGATCTTATTGAATAGTTGGCCTAGTTTGATTAATTTATCTTCGACCTTATCTTTTAAAGCTTGTAAATGTCTAAAAATTCTTAAGGTATTTATTTTCTTTATGTTAAATATCCTTTTTCAAAGGGATGTAAACTTCATCTCCCTTAACTTGTTATGTTTTTGATGGTAGAGGTAATTGTTGCAATATTTACAGAATAAGTTCCTTTTTCAAATCTTTTCCTTTAATATTTACAGGGAGCAGAGAACATTCTTAGTTGCTCATCAATCTTTTATTCTCTTTCTGTTAATTCAAACCTGGAACGTCTTTCATACAGTTCAACTTGTTCCTTGTATATTGCAAGTTTAGCATTTAAAGAATTATAGCTACTATGTTGTGGTGCTTTAAGATAGGTTGGGCTTGTTGGCTCCATGCAATATCATTATCTGCAGTCACGGACATATCATTTGGAACCGGAGATGCATTGTTTTGTACAATTGGCACTGCGTTTTGCCTTTTCTACTGATCTATGGAGTCATATTACTATCAACTCGTTTAATCAGCATGTGAGTCAACCAAGTAGCGGTTTGTACATCGTCCTGCATCACGTGTTCTTATGCTGTTCACCAAATAGCATCATGAAAGTGATCAAGGTCTTGTACTCAGATACGAGGTCGAATCATAAGTTAAATCAGACCGGCTTCATCATACACGGATATCTCTGCGTGATGATAGATTTGCCAAAATTTTGGAAAATACAACATAGTGGTGTGCTGTGGGGTTGCCCTCATTAACGTCTGAATTCGTGAGCATCACAATCATCAGCTTTGAAACACATTATCCACATTGAGAGCTAAGTCCTGACGCCGGTTGCTTATCCACATCTTCATCAATTGCATTGTACTGTTCCACCAAACTAGGAACAATAACTGCTCTCATCCAAAGACTACCCATTCTCTTGAGCTAACGGCATCAGCTAACAATTTGTTTTGAAGTATTCGGAGTGCTAGTGGACGCTTGGGTGAGTGCAGTTCCTTTGCTATGTGGCCTACCCCGCGTGGCCAGTTGTAGCACTTAACCTGCCTAGCTTGACCTGGATTAGCATTCCCCACTCTATTCTGTGCTCCCCCATAACCAGCTGCACCTGCACCCCGTGCATTATTACCCTGTCCTCTGTTCTGTCGACCCTGAACATTCTGAATAACAACCCTGCCATCTTGTACTGTAGCTTGATTCCTTGGGTTTGATGAAGTTCTGAGTTGATTGTTTGTTTGAGGAAGGAAGGTTTTGTATGACTGGGTGAGTAAGGCAAGTGTGTTGGTTAGGTTCTCGATTAGGTTGTTAGTTGGAGAAAGTCCCAAATCAGATTGTGAGGTGTCAGCAGAGTGTGGTTGATGATATGTGGTCGGTGGAATTGTTGATGATTGTGAATGATAATGTTGAGGTGAAACATTGGACATCAAGGCAAGAGGATCAACTGTCTGTTGTGTGAGACGTTCCAACATCATCTTATTCTCGTTGGCATGTGCCTCGTGTTGCTTCAAATAAGCATATAGTTGATCAAAGTTTGAATCCTTTAAGCCTTTGTTAAGTTTCACAGCTGTAACAAATCTACCCCATTCAGGCAACATGTTATTCACAAACTTTGAGTTCAACTGTATTTTTAACATTGTCATCTTGATGTTCCGCATGTCATTAATGAGCTTGGCAAACCTGACATAGTAATTGTGAATGGTTTCGCCTTTGTTATGACAAAAGTGTTCAAAGTTATCATACAGTTGTGATTCACAGTCTTCCTTTGTTAATTCCGATCCTTCCAAAAGCATCTTCACATTGTCCCATATGTCCTTTGCATCAGTGTAATGATTAATAAGTGAATATATATCTTTTGGTAAACCTTGAAGTATAATGTTTGTTGCCCGAACGTATGTATTGTACCTATCCTTCTCATCCTGTGACAGATCCGAATAGGCTCGAGGTCGTTCAGGACCTAGATGGAGAGAACCTTCAGTTCCTTCAGCAACAATTACTCGCGTGGTCCCCATCTGAAAAGGTCCTTCATCAATTGACTTTAAAATGTTTACCCCATTCTCCTTACCCCGACAGTACAATCGAATACGTTGTTGCCATGATGCAAAGTCAGTCTTATCAAGCATAGGTGGTCGGGTATCGGAACTGGCACATTGGATGTCCTCTGAAAGATTAGCCATAGTGATTACTTGTGATATGATTAAGTTGATCGATCAATGATTAGTGACTGTATGTTAAAAGTAAAGATTGTTTGTTGGATTAGGTGATATGTTGTATGATTGAGATTTGGCTTGGTTGAAATAAGTTAACTTAATGACGATAATGAAACTTAGGCAAAACGTAGTGAAGTCTAGTCAAAACGCAGTGTAGTTTCCATCAAAACGCAACCTAGTCTTGTCAAAACGCAATGAAGAAAATGAGCCAAAACGCAGCCTGAGATTTGATCAAAACGCAACCTTGAGATTTGGTCAAAACGCAACCAAATAAAAAATTGGGCAGAGTATCCCTTAGTCAAAACGCAACACTTGTCTTCAAAACGCAACCTGCAGTCAAAACGCAATGAACCAAAACGCAATTTCCAGGTCAAAACGCAACGACCAAAACGCAACCTCTAATAAGACAAAACGCAGTACTGTTGTACTATACAAAACGACAAAACGCAGTGTACTTTCTTCTGACAAAACGCAGTACTGTTCACCAAAACGCAACGAAGAATGTCTCAGAAAGGTCAAAACGCAATGAAGAATATACGAACTTTTTCACCTAAAAATCACCCTTTTGAACGTTTTTACTTGGTTTCTTTTGCACAACTTGGTCCTAGAAGGTTATAACAACTATAAAAACACTAACTTTAACATCACAAACATGAGAATCAAAGAGTGTCAAGAATAAGACCATAAACCTTCAAAAAACCAAACTTTTGATCTAGACTAACCAAGGAAACGCACACACAATCTAGCTAATCATCCCATGGGATCTGATACCAATTATAGTATATTGGATATCATAACACAAACATGGATGATTGTGTTGGCTAATTATCTAGAGAGAGAAAGTGAGGTTTCTAGTGAGAGAAAATGCAATAGCATGAAATGTGATACAAAGAACAACCAACCCTTTTCCCATGGCTGGAAAAGGGTTTATATACAAGTATTTATGAGCTTTATGGGCTTGGGTATGGGCTTACACTTGGGTAAAAGACCCGGCCCAATACCGAAAGCCATACGCTTACTTTCTAACTACGAGCTATGTTATGCTAAACGTTACACGGGGGTGACCGAGTCTTTTTCATAATCCTAACATTTCTATTAACCTAAACACACCCTTATGGTCTTTTTTGCTAACCCAAACACACCCTATGGTCGTTAACCCATATCCAAACGCACCCTTTGGTGGTGAAAGAATAACCAAACGCACCCATTTTATGGTTTAAAACCACACACACCCTTATGGGTGGCAAAAACCGAACGCACCCTTGGTGGCTTAAAAAACAAATGCACCCTTATGGGTGGTGGTGGAGTAGAGATGGTGGTGTGGTAATGGTGCGGCGATGATAGTGGGTCGGCTATGGATGGTGGTGACAATGTGGTCACAGTGGGTATGGTGGTGGGGATGACGAGGTGATGATGTTGGTGTCGTGGTGGTGGCGTCACGGCTGTAGTGACGTGGGGGTGGAGGTAGTGTGGTGACGATGTGGATGATGATGGTGATAAGGGTGGCGTGGAAATGGTGGTGGTGTGTGACGTGATGGGTTGGCTGGAGGTGGTCAAAGTTCGCCGGAATGGCGCCGAAAATTGGGAGAGAAAAGGGGGCTAGGGTTTTGTTATATAAATGAATTAACCCTAATAGTTTTCCATTTATACCCAAAAGTCTAAAAAAATATGGCAAGTGCATAATACTTGAGGGGCTCATGGTGTAAATCATACCACAGGGACTGAAAACGTAATTTTTGGTAAATAATGGTTCGGGACTCGTTTGAGCAAGTTAACGGATGATTCAAAATACGAAACTTGTGTCATTGTGTTCCAAATGATTTTTCCTACAAAAATGAGTATTTACATGACTATTATTTTCTAAATGTTTTTATAAAATATATTTAAAATGATTATTATTTATTTTGGTGTAGCCATCGGGTATCACGGGCAAGCTTTGTCCGTAAAATAAAACTTTAATTTAAACATTCGCGTTTTTAAATAAATGCTTTTGAATAAATTTTTAAATAATTTATTAAATATTTTTCTTTAATAAAAAGTGATAATTAAATATAAATTTAATTATTTTTGCGTCAGTTCGCGTTGCGTGCGGTTTTCAAAATTTTGCGAGTGCATTTTAGTCTTTTTCTGCTTGTTTTCGGGTCTCGGGTAAAACTAAAAAGTTATCTGGAATGTTTATTGTATGTTAAACGCTAGTATACCCCATAATTAATAGCTCATTTTGGCGGATCGTTTTTGATAAGTCAACTTAGAAATAACATCTATCTCCTCGTTTTGAAGTCAAATGAGTGTTAAAAATAAATTTGTAAATGAGATATATGTAATAATAATTATGGTTTATTATTTAACGATGTTTCAAAAAATTCCCGGTTACGCGGTAATCGTTTTTATGTGACAATTAAAGGTCAAAAGACAAAAAGTCAAGTCGGACCCGAAAAGACAAAGGCTAAAATAGTCATTTAAAATTCTGAAAAATGCCGGTTGTTACAGTACCTACCCCTTAAAGAAATCTCGTCCCAAGATTTAATTTGTGTTAACCGATTGTGTGACCAAGAAAAGATTTAAGATTTGATAAACCAATTCTAAACAACACGCTGATAACTTTATTCAGCAAAATTCGATGTTTCGACACTTTCTAATATACTTAGATTTTGGCTAGGTTTGAGCAGGATATTTAATCCATAGCTATCTTGTTAGCCTGCTAAGTATTATGAGTTATTCCCAGCTAGCACGACCGTAGGACTTTGTAATTTTTATTTCTGTTTCAACTATCATGTATGTTTTCAAAATAATATATATGAAGTGCATGTATTGTGTCATGTCGTCCCCAATGCTTTTATATATCTCCTTTGTGTTATGATCTCATTTTATTTATTGTGCATATGCCATGTCGCGATTGTGATTGTTTGAAATCTCACGTGTATTGTATTATTGTGATTTAAATTCAGAATGCCACTCAAGAGAACCGCCGCAACCACCACGCCTATGACTGATGCTCAGAATAGGTATTGTAGGAACATATCATTAAAAGTTTCATGATTGATATAAGCGCGTTATAAATGTTTAAGGGCAGAGTCTCGTTTCTGATATCTACGATGTTCGATGATTAATATCGGACGAGGCTAATGGATGTAAGTATTCAACTTACTTAGGAAGTACGAGGATGGAGCAAATCCATTTGTTCAAGTGTGCACAGATCGGTCAGCTCCACAAACAGTTCACGATTTTACGGATTTATAACGGCAAAAGTAATAACTTAAGAATGAGATAAGGTAGTTCCAAGTGAGGCCTTAAGATTCTGCTGAGTGGTAAGACACGATTGTGCTTCTAGATCTTTTGAACGGATTCCGGTGATTATCGAGTTTGAGTTTATACTCGTGTCATATTGGATACCATTAAGCCCACTCGTTTATAATTCATTATTTTCATAAAGAAGCGTCCAAATTTATGTAAATAATGAATTGATAAACTTATGGTTCGGTGACTTACAATTTATTTATTTAAATGAAGAGGCGTCCTAATCCTTTCAAATAAAGAGATTATAAATCATCCTACTTAATAATTTTCGATGCAATACGCGTACCCACATAACCTTCAAGGTGGTGGATGACATAACGATGCATGTGCTCTAATGAGTATGGGACGAGTGTTTAAAACTCGTCTTCGGAGACGAGGAGTAAAAGTATCAGGCCAGATCGACATAGAGTTCAAGATAGTTAATGAGTACTTGGCTAGAGTAAATAAGATAAAGGTCTTTATGAACGAGTTAACATAGCAATTATCATATCAATCCACCTATTACAAGTCCCGCCCATACAAGACTTATAATACTTAGATTCAAACATAACTCCATGTAAACAAAATTATGACGGTTTTCGTGTAATATGATATTGTACAAGGCTATGAAAGAAAAATATATTTTTAGAGACCATTGTTTAACTTACAATGTCTGAGAATGAAGTGAGACCATTGTGCAACTCATAATGTCTATAAAGTAAAATGAGACCATTGTGCAACTCACAATGTCTAAAAAGTAAAATGAGACCATTGTGTAACTCACAATGTCTTTAGAAATGTTTTGGTATTTATATAAATAATAAATAACTCTTATATCAATAAACATACGATATACGCAAAAGGGATGCAAGCATATATATTATATATATGTATGTTATGTAAGCATTTAATGTAACAAGTAATGTAAGCAAGTAAGAAAGTAGTGTGTATGCAATTTGAAAATGTTTGATGTGATGCAATGTTTGTGAAAATGGTTATAGTCTAGGTGACATATGCAACCTAGTTCTCTATAATCAGTACTTTGATACCAATCTGTAACACCCCAAAAAATGTGTCGCATTGGAAATACGTCCGGGGCCATTACTTCATAATACAACAACACAATATACAAGAGAACGACCTCTAAATGTGTCGTTTGAAAAGTAATCTCGTTGATTTTCTTAAAATTGATATATCATTTGTCCCTAATTGCATCACAATGAAAAGCTTGAAAGCAACACAACGAGATTTGATCATTTGTATGTAAGTAGAAATCCATGAATGAAATCTTGTCAAATTTAGACATCAATGCACATCAAGTAAGCCAAGCATCTAGTTCACATGAGAAAAACATGCTTAAAAGTGTCAACATAAAGTTGGTGAGTTCATAGGTTTGATTAAATATAAATGTAATATCAAGTGAGTAGTTGTCTACTGTGTCATCAAAGTATCATATAAAACGTTTAGTGACTACTGTCTCGCTACAGCATCATAAAATATAACCAAGTATAAATGTAGAACCCAAAAGAGTATAGTGACTACTGCTTCACCACAGTATCATGAAAATGTTTAGTAATCAGCAATGTTCAACAAAATATTGTGGACCACAAGATTTCTAAAGCGTACGATATTGTATCCCATACAATAATTCTAAAATGTAATTACGACTGCACTAAGCTCATGAATCTGACGCTCGACATGTATGAATACAATATAAAATTGCCTACATTGCCCATGATGATGTTCAAACCAAAACATCCCGAATCTGATGTGGTGTACGTCCGATGTCCGACAAACCGGCACAGTGAGCCCTACTCACCCGAACGGGGATGTCAATCCCAAATAGATCTATTTATAACACTCGCGCTTACACAATGTAATTAATAGTTCATGATAATGGGCAGTGTGGGTTCTTGTTACTTAGGTACGCTACATAATTGTTATAAAAATGAAAAGTGTTGCACTTGTGTCCTTTTGTAAAAATGAACAATGTATCCCTCCGCGAGATATATTAAATGAGTATGAAACCAATTTGTAATCAACCATGTAAATACATTTGTAAACAAGCATGTTGGTATGTGCTATTTTACACATACCTTTTACCTTAAAAAAACAAACCCAAAAGACTAAAAACATAATAAAAATGGCAAATATATGCTTGTTTTTGTGTTTGTATATATGCAGGTACGGATATTAAAGAAATGGACATAATCAAAGCCAAAACGGAGAAGGGAATTTGTTAGCAAAAGGTCAATCAAGGTCAACAATGGTCAACCTACAAAATGACAAAACCTTCAAATTACTAAATGAGCCCTTAATGTTAAATCAATTTCACTTAAAATCCTTAATGGTCATTAAGTTTCAAGTTTATTAATCCTTTACCAATTACCCGAGCCCAAACCAATGGCCTAATTCCCTTTTTATCAAAATAAGCCCAAAGTCAAACTTATCAAACACATGTCAAATGGGTCAAACAAAGACGAATAAAAAGAAAAAGGCGCCAAACACGCTTTACTATTCATCTTCATCCCCAAATTACCCTGTGTCAAAATCAAACGGGTAAAACCCAATCCCTTCACTTATCCACGTGGCCTCAAAGATGCTAAGTACCAAGCTCCACGTTGGCAAGCTAGGACGTCATCAAAAGCCAATGATTGGCTTATTCTGACAAGAGATGGCACACGTACATCCAAAGAAACACACCAACAATGGGAATATTGCACTAAAATCAATGTAAAAGAAGCACACAGCTCCAAAGAGTTGGGATTGCCACGCT
>BQNB010183393.1:0-12407 GCA_026074375.1 Tanacetum coccineum | reverse complement strand
CTGTAGCTCTGATACCACTTGTGAGGTTTCATAATTCACGATCTCAGGAGGTTGGGGAAGCTCAAAATAATAATAAGCCATTAACTTCAAAAACTACTTTCGTACATATGAAAATCCCTTGAAACATGTTAATTACAGCTTTTGAGACATGGGAAACCAATATCATTCATTATATCAACATACTAATCTACTTTTGATTTCTAAAAGTCCATGTTCATATGTACGAAACTCTAACCGGCTACGAAACCCCTTAATTGATTATCAAACCATGTTTGTTGTTGGGAATTATATTTGAGTTGATAAGACAAAACATATGAAAGATGAAGGACTTAAAAGACAAAGGAGGAATTCTTCAAATGATGATAAGATTTCAGAAGATCTCCTTAAAGAAGGAAATAAGATCAACATTGATGACTTGCTTAAAAGGATAAAGACAAGTTATTAATGCTATTAATTGTTGATAGGAAAGAATTAATGTTGATTAATGCTATTTAATAGTTTCCTAATTGTATTATGTTTCCTTTGTAAGTCATGATCTCTCCCTATATAAAGAGATCATAAACATAGGTTTTATGCATCCAAAAAAGTGTGTGTTCTCAATGAGAGTCGACTAAAACAAAACGTGTGTGTGTACACGTTTAGTTAGTTAGCATAGTTAGATAGTTAGTAGATGTGTTATAGACATCTATGTATTAGTTAGTTTAGCCTCAAGGATCATTTGATCTTGAACAAAATTATTTTCGGAACCATTTTCGGAATAAACAGTTATACTTTTGAGTTTGACTATAGACCAAAAGTCAATACTGAGTTTGACTTCCGAAAATGATATTACTTCCGAGTTTGATGTTTAACAGTTCCGAAAATGGTACAGATCCGAAATTAGTACTTAATTGTTACCAAAATACGATAAAACTGTAATCTGGTCATCTCGATTGCATAAAACACAACCGAGATGTTAACAAATAAGCACGTATACAACTGTTACGATCTGATCTTAAAAATAATAACTGGAAAAGAAGAAAAAAAAGAAAAAAATAAGTTGTAAAATAACTATTGTAACGAATCTGGACCAAATAAGCTAACTGATTAGAACTGGACTGAATAAGCCAAAATAAGCTGAACCGAAAAAGCAGAAAACATCACGAATCGCTCCTGTAGCTCTGATACCACTTGTGAGGTTTCATAATTCACGATCTCAGGAGGTTGGGGAAGCTCAAAATAATAATAAGCCATAATTATGAGGAGAGAGCTTTTTCTAATTTTCAAGTTTTATTAAAATGTAAAATGAAATGGAAAATACAAATGTAAGCTTCACCCTCTAATATTGATTAGAGGGGAGTATTTGTAGGCTAAACACAAGGACACTTTGGACTAATTACACTTTTAGTCCTTGTGTTTTAATTTAAGCGTAAACTAAAGTAATTTCCATATAGACACCATATTTTTGATCCTAACAATACAAACCCGAATTTAGGGTTTTGAGTGTGTAACTTTAGAATAAAAAGAAGGTATGAACCCTTGTTCGTTTAGCAACTATTAGGGATGATTTTAGGGCCTAAAAACCCTATTGTACTTCCTCCAATTCATGTTTTAATCAAGTAAGGTTTACTTAATCATTCAATATGTCTTGTTGTGTGATTATTTATTGTTCTTGTTTTATCTTTAACATGCTTGGCTAAATCTTCTATTGTGTTTATTTATGATTGTATGAATCCCTATAAAAAGAGAACATAAACATAGGTTTTTATGCATCTAAAAAAGGTGTGTTCTCCAATCAATATCGACTAAAACAAAACGTGTGTGTGTACACGTATTAAAGTTTAGTTAGCATAGTTAATAGTTAGATAGATGGTTATAGACATCTATGTAGTTAGTTAGTTTAGCCTCAAGGATCATTTGATCTTGAACAAAATTATTTTCGGAACCATTTTCGGAATAAACAGTTATACTTTTGAGTTTGACTATAGACCAAAAGTCAATACTGAGTTTGACTTCCGAAAATGATATAACTTCCGAGTTTGATGTTTAACAGTTCCGAAAATGGTACAGATCCGAAATTAGTACTTAGTTGTTACCAAAATACGATAAAACTGTAATCTGGTCATCTCAATTGCATAGAACTACAAACCGAGATGATAACTAATAAGCACGTATAACAAGCTGTATCGATCTGATCTTAAAAATAAAAACTGGAAAAGAAGAAAAAAAAGAAAAAAAAAAGTTGTAAAATAACTGTTGTAACGAATCTGGACCAAATAAGCTAACTGATCAGAACTGGAATGAATAAGCCAAAATAAGCTGAACTAAATAAGCAAAAAAACATCACGAATCGCTCCTGTAGCTCTGGCACCACTTGTTAGATATCAAAATTCACGATCTCAGAAGGTCGGGGAAGCTCAAAGTATGAATAAGCCATAATTATGAGGAGAGAGCTTTTTCCTAATTTATCAAGTTTTATTAAAATTAAAATGAAAATGGAAAATAACAAAATGTAGAGCATCAACCTCTACATATTGATTAAAGTGGAAGTATTTAGTAGGCTAAACCACAAGGACACTACTGGACTAATAACACATTTTAGTCCTTGAGTGTTTTAGATTTAAGCGTAAACTAAAGTAATTTCCATATAGACACCATATTTTTGATCCTAACAATACAAACCCGAATTTAGGGTTTTGAGTGTGTAACTTTAGAATAAAAAGAAGGTATGAACCCTTGTTCGTTTAGCAACTATTAGGGATGATTTTAGGGCCTAAAAACCACTATTGTACTTCCATCAAATTCATGTATTTTAAAAATCGAAGTAAGGTTTACCTTAATACATTCAATATGTCTTGTTGTGTATAGATTATTTATGTTCGTGTTTTTATCTTAACAAGCTTGGCTAAATCTTTCTATTGTTTTATATTTAGATTTAGATTATTCATGTTGAATAAATTGTTTAGATTAACTTGCTTATTTTTTAATTGGCTTTAATCTTTCAAGTGTTAATCAGTTAAAACACTCAAGTTCAGCAAGTTGAATACATGTTAGATTAATTCCGGCGTCAGTTTTCTCGAGTCAAATTATTGAAATAGTTTAAATCTCAGGTTTTATGCAGCTATTTGTACAGGAATTAACTTATGGAATTAAGTGCAGAAAATTTTTCATCGAAATTTTTTTTTTGTTTTCACAGAGCGTGGGGACAGCGTCACGATTTACACGCGACGCCGTCACCACGACACCTGTGACGGGGTCACAACAACACTGACGGCGTCATACGCCCAGGTCCAGAAAACTCAAAGTTTTTAATTATTTTTGAAAATAAATCTTGCACAACAATTAAAATATGTATTCTTCTGTTATAAACCTGCAAAAAACCTAATGAGTTTAACAATTCTCTCATCCTATCTATCAAGTCGAACCCTAAATTCATATTGTATATTTGTCTATCGCACATTTTATGCTTGGTATAGTTGTCTTTGTCTTTGATTACAGGTTATATTTGATGAGAAAAAGCTTGGTAGATCTTAGGATGCTTTCATAGGATGATTCTTGGAGGACAATTTAAGCAGTTATCACATGTTTCTTCTCCATTATTGAGCAAACCAAGGGAGTACTAGTTTCTTTTCCTTATTTTCTTTTCCCTTTATTCGTTCTTTCGGGTACTTCTAGAGAACATTAGGGACAATGTTCAACTTAAATGTAGGGGGAAAATAAGCCTTAGAAACTATTCTTTCATTTGCCATTTGCTTTGTCCTTAAAATGATGGGTAATATATCGAAACATGGCATAAGAGATAATTTTTACCCAAATTTAAAAAAATTTATGACACATACCGATGAAAACCAGGTATTAATAGCTTCTCATGGATAGGAATTCATATTACTAGCACAAAAACCCTCAAATTCAACCACACAAATGTAGGTTCGCCCCTTAGAAATTACAACCTTTACTTGTTCGAGTTAAGGAGTGAGCACTCATTTTGTGTCTATTCCGATCGTTACAGATGTGTATGCGTGGTTTTGGTCTGCCCTTCTGGAACATTGGTATCAGGTAACTAACTTAGGATTATGAGAGATAACCGGTCAGCAATATTAAATTCAAGAACTTGTGATGTGAGCATTCCTAGACCGCAAGCTAATATTAGGATTGCTTGATAAGAAGGATTAAGATTAACCTATGTTTTAAACCTGTAATTGTTATGAATGGTCACAAACTGGCACACCGATCATAATAACAATCCCGACATAGAACCCTTGGCCATCCAACAACATTTTTAATGCAGGATACCCTAGTAACAGCACCCTCCGAGCCTATCCTTTGTCTCACGGTTCCTCGTAATTTTCCTGAATGGATTTCCAGATTATAAATGAAAGCATTGTCACCCTTTACACCAATCGGTAACACCCAAAAAGCCTAGCCTACCTTTATGTACTCATTTTTAGTTACATTATTGTGTTTTTAAACCCAATTAATTATTGATTACCTTAGGTTGCTAAGTCCCTATCCTGTTAAATAACAGTTTTAGGACGATTGTGGGATTCATGGTAGTATTTTATTCGCGAAAGAATGGGAGAAAAGTTAAGTCAATACCTCCATAGTGTTGTCAATGAGATCTCCATGTTATTTTTATCCACCTAAATACGGGTCATTAGTTAGATTGTAAATATCGAGCATGTAAAAGCTTAAGTGTAGGGGTACGTATTATAAACCCCCATGTGATGTATTATGTTATTTAGAAAAAAAGAGATTGATGTAGAGTTTTGTAGAGTTTGTAGATCTTCGTCCGAGTCTTGGCTTAGCAACCAAACCAAAGTGTATTCGCGTGAAAATAAGTTAGCTAACCCTTCCGACATCCAAATTACACGCCAGAAGCCAACTCCCAATGAAATCTCCATCCTTTGTCTGTTTCCATTATATTTTATCTTACACCTACACACCCACAACCCTTTAAAAGACCTCTAATAGTAATGAATAATAACATGCACCTAGCGTTTGGAGTTTGATTGATTAGCCAAGCCTATGTTAATTTATATGCTTGACAGGGACAATGAGTGTTGATTTTCTATTCCCCCTTCCCCCATAATGTTTCTAAAATTATATAATACAACCTGAGGTAAAGAGAGAATCCCCAAACACTTATATTAAGGTTCTAGAATATATATATCCGTGCTTTTACAATTACAAGATTCAAGAAGATTGTGTTGTAAAATACTTTTAAACAGTAGGTAAAATGACCCTCATATTGTTATGGTCTAGGTAGAAAAGCCTATTTGCTTGAGGACAAGCAAATCCTAAGTGTAGGGGTATTTGATGAGGTGTCATTTTATACACTTTTTCAAGGTCGTTTAACCCCCTGAATCGTGTATTTATGCCCAAAATAGGTACTTAATGGTTCCTTTTCAGGTATTTCGCATTTGGAAGACATTTGGAAGAATTACACGTGACTTGGGCTCATTTGGAGAAGAAACGGACAAGACTACAGACCTACACCAACATCACTCAACATAATGTTCTCAGCAGCTGGAGACGGTGTCACCAATACAACGTGACGCCATCACAAAGAAGATCAAGACTGCGTCACTGGATCTCATGACGACATCAGAGTACACGACCCAGCCTATTATCTAGAATATTCTCTCTCATGACGGCGTCACGACTAAAACGCGACGCCATCATAGCAATTTTCCTATATATACAAACCCGAATTTAGGTTTTTGAGTGTGTAACTTTAGAATAAAATGATGGTACGAACCCTAGTTCATTTAGCAGTTATTAGGGACGATTTTAGGGCCTAAAAACCCTATTGTACTTCCTCTAATTCATGTTTTAATCAAGTAAGATTTACTTAATCATTCAATATGTCTTGTTGTGTGTTTATTTATTGTTCTTGCTTTATGTTTAACATGCTTGGCTAAATCTTCTATTGTGTTTATTTATGATTGTATGAAACCTAAAATGTAGATCTTAGTGGTGTTGCTTCTTGTGATGGATATGCATGTTAGGTCTTAGAAAACCAGCTTTTGTCTGTATCGCTGTTGATATGTCTAGGAAACATGATTGTGTAGAAAGGATATCATCGGGTAATAGTCTTCATACTACATTGCCCCCTAATATGGTTGATCCACTCTTAATATATTTCACATGCATTTAATATACCCTTAGGGGCCTTGTAATAGTCTTCATACTACCTTGCTTGTGCGTTGCTCTAACAGAATATTAAATAGACGGCATGTTCGTGTAATTCGTTCATGACTTAGGAAATAATTATATAGATCATCACAAGGGTGACAAAGCAACAACACTAGGAGAAGCAATCTAGGGAGTAATACATGATTAAATAAGCACAATCTTTTATCTTATTGTTATCACCACTAGCGTAGTTATTATTTAGTTTATTAGCTAAAACCAAACCCCCTCTCAAATATATGATTTACCTGCCTTCCATAAAACATAAAAATACAAAAAGAATCTTCTCCCAGCCCTTAGAATTCTATTATACCATGGTCAAGCCTTCCCAACCAATTCCTCGAGTGAACGATAACAACCTCCCGAGTCTTGCCTATACTACTATTAGAACGATTAGGTGTTCTGCCTAGGGAGTTGTAAAAATTCGTGTAGAAGTCCAACGACGACCGCATCAGTTAACTGTGGGAGCATATTCCATTTGAGTGATGGATGATGGTGGAGAATAAACGTTGTGGTGAACTAATGATTGATAATCATTGGATGGATAAGTGATTTAAAGATGTGTTGATGATTGATTGTTTGAGTATTGTTTAGACTGATAATGTGATCCATACTGTGGAGACTGATAAAGTGAAACTTGTGGTTGAAATTGAGAGTTTTGGTATGAGTTCTGATGAGTTTGATAAGGAGACTAGGTCATCTGATGGGTTGCAACCAAAGCAAGCGGATCTGGGTTGCGTTCATGCATTAAACGAACTTCATTTGCATGAAATTCGTGTTGTCCTAAGTAAGCATGAAGCTAATCAATATTAGTTGTGTGCAAGTCCCGAACTAATTTGACATCGGTCACAAATTTGCTCCACTCAGGAGGAAGAGAATTCAAAAACTTGGTGTTCACTTGAAATTGTTCCAGTTTCACATTGTAGATGTTCATGTTATTGAGCAGCAGTAAAAATCTCAAGTAGAAATCACGTAGTGTTTCCCCCTTCTTGTAAGCAAACTTATCAAATTCATCATATAGTTTACACTCTCTTTCCTATTTCGTCAATGAAGTTCCTTGCATGAGAAGTTGAATTATTTCCCAAAGTTCCTTGGCGATTTGATGATTGATAACAAGTGCATAGACCTTTGGTGATAATCCTTAGAGAATGATATTTGTTGCTTTGACATCATAATCAGCTTGAATTGCATCTGCATGAGTCAATTCAGATATTTTTTCTTTGCCTAGTCACACCATTTCCCTTATTATGAGGCCAGATGAGTAGACTATTTTTCAACGATTCAAGGATCAAGTTCGTCTCATGTTTTGTCTTTCATCATGAATAGCAACCATTCCTCTGCTTTTCCAAGAATCATACATATCTTTTTCCAACATTGGTGGATGATTATCAACACCCGAAAGAATTGCTTTGTCAGCAAGAGTCTTCATTGAGAAAGTTGTATGTTAAAAGATTACTTGTTTGATCGAACGATGATTGAAAGAAAATTGTGTGTTTGTGAGTATGTCTTTTTTGTGTTATATGATCTTGAAAGGTTATACAGGCTTTTCAATTCTGACCAAAACCGTGGAAACAAGTGAATATTTCACGGGATATTACAAGTCACAGAATTAAAACCTGAATATTTTTTAATAACAAATTTAGTGTTTTTTAACTTTGTGCAAATTCGGATGTCCAAACGAAAAAATACCAATTAGGATGCCAATTAAAACTGCGAAGTTCGTGCCAAATCGGAACTGCTAATCCGTTGAACCTGAAATTGCTAATAGTCGGTTACTGCTTATTCGTTGCCAAATAAATTGCCCAATTTCGGTGCTGCTAAAGGTTGCCAAATAACTAACTGCTAATCCTCGGATTGCCAAATAAACTGCCAATTCGGTTGCTGCTAATTCGGTTGCCAAATAAGATGCCAATTGGGTTGCTGCTAATTCGGTTGCCAAATAAACTGCCAATTCGGTTGCTGCTAATTCGGTTGAACTGCCAATTCGGTCAAAACTGCTAATTCGGTTAAACTGCCAATTCGGTCAAAACTGCTAATTCGGTTGCAACTAGTACGAAACTCAAACTTTTAAAAACACAAAAGGACACATTTTTGATTAATTTTTCTCAAATTTTCTTGTACAACTAGTATTACTAAGCCTATAGGTACCTTAAAAATGCAAACTTTATGGTTCAAGCCAAAAAATTTAAAATCAAGATTTGTACTTTTTAAAGCTTTTCGAATACAAAAGATGAACAAAGATGATAATTTTCTTGAATCTAAGCTTGTTCACATATATCCTAATGATACTAGATCAGATTTACCAAGGTAAAATTGATCTTTATGTGATCCACAAAAGCTTCGAAGAACAAAGAAGAACAAAAGAAGAAGACGTATGGTGTAAAAGGAAAAACGAACCAAAAAAAACAAACACAAAAACTAAGCAAATCACTCCATGGCTCTTGATACCAATTGATAAATATCTAATAACATACTTGATGAGGGAAAGAGAGGTGTTTCTAGAGAGAGACTGGTTGGATGAACATTTTAGAGAGAGAAAGTAAAACAAGAGAGAAATGTATTAATTGTGTGAAATAATGAACAACCAATCACCTCTCTAAGGCACGAAGAGGTGTATTTATATCCTTTTGGGGCCGGTTATGGATGGGCTTTCCATGGGCTTTTCCTAACTTGGCATTACATAAGTTCTAAATAATACTTAACGAGCAAACGACAGTTATCTATGGAGTGACCGATACTTTCCTATGATTTTCGTATTCCTAACATCATTGATCTCATTGAATGATAAACTTAGCTATCAAATCGTATTCTTATATTTGACAAATGAATGGTCAGTAAATCACTACCACATTCTAAACCTTTAGAAAACGATCAAAATCGGATGCAACTTATACCTTTATAGGTCAATAAGCCGCTACCATAATCTATAGGTTCAGAAAACGGTCGTAGCCGGATGCAACCTTCACCATGGACTCATTTATTAATATAGAAACTCAAAATCATAACTAGATTTAATCATTTGCTTAGTTAAGACACTTTTAACATTTAATCCTATTTAATCTTTTCCAAAACCCAAACTTAAGCCCATTTTTAAAAATACGAAACCCATTAATAAGCCCAAGTATTCTTTTATGAAACCCAATTACATGGCCCAACAAGCATTTTTGAAACCCATATGAAAGATAACAAAGCCCATTAAGAAGTATTTTCCTCCCCTGTTTGGATGCATCCTCCTGATCACCCAAACTAGCTTCATTAGAGGAAACTACTCTTGCAGATCTACCAACCTTGTATAATCTTCCAAGCTTATGAGTTCTTGACCCTCTTTTCTTCTCTAACTTCTTGACTCTCAGTTTCAAACTTGTAATCTCCCGAGCTTGAGTAGTCTTTGTGTTCTCCAGGTCAAGCACTCTTTGTTGGGAATAAATCTTCATCAAGAGTTAATACTTCCAAGGTATAACTAACAGTACTAATGGAGTTAGTACTGCCAGTACAAACTTAGTACTGTCAGAGTTAGTTAATACTGCTAGAAGAAAGATTAATACTGCTGATGGTCAAAGCTGCTAACTTGGTGATAAGGATACAAAGAGATAAATATGGAATGTATATCTTTTATATTTTAGGAAGATTTGTATATGATTATGATTGTAATTGATCCTAAAAGTTAGTTATCTTGTAAAGGACTCCTTGTGGTGTATAAAAGGAGATCCTAGGTTAAGGTCTTATATACGCATACGCATACGCTTAAGAGATAGAGATACATCTTAGAGAAAGAACGTATAGCTTCAAGGTTGTAACCCTAGTACTACAAGAGTACTCGTATTATTGATCAAATAATATTGAAGCATTTTGTTATTTATTCATTGTTCATTGTTGGTACTGTTTCATTAATAAATACCTCTAGAGTATCAAAGTGTAGATTATGCATACACTTCGATATACAAACAAAGTCTCAACCATTGTTATTTTGGATTCATCCAAGGTAACAAACACTTTACAAGGTAAAGACTCGATCAAGGCGTGGGATTAACAAGTGGTATCAAAGCCCGTGTTTTGAGAAACTTTGATCTAGAAGAAACTAACAAGAAGAATCATTTACTCATAAGGAAGAGATGGCTCCTATTGCTTCTTCAGACACTGAGGTAAAAACTTGTTCAAAAAATTGTCTGAAAAACTATGAAGCTCTAAAGAAACAGTATGATGATTTGCTTGTTAAATTAAGTGATACTGATTTTAAAGCAGCTACATACAAAAGAGGTTTAGCAACTTTAGAAGGTCAAATTATTAAATATAGAGAACATGAAGTTCTTTTCTCTGAGGAAATTGCTTTACTTAAAAGAAGTGTAGGTAGCAAAGAATATCAGATGGGATTACTTAAGACTGAACTTGAAAAGGTTAAACAAGAAAAGGAGGGGTTTGAGTTTAAGATTGCAAAGTTTGATAAATCTGCAAAAGACTTAGATCAGTTGTTAGAAAGTCAGATAACTGACAAAAGCAAGAAAGGAGTAGGTTATCATGCTGTCCCCTCACCTCATCCTTTGATTCTTAATAGACCAACAACTTTAGACTTATCTTATTCAGGTCTTGAAGAATTCAAAGAACCTGAGGTTAATGAGTATGGTCCTAGGGATTCTAGTTTAAAGCCTACCACTGGTTGTGATAAAGAGTCAGATAATTCTAAGGAGAATACTGATGACTCTTTGGAACAACATCAAATGACTGATACTGAAACTAGCTCTTTTGAGTCTCCACTTAAGGTTGACAAAGATTAGAAAGAAAAGTTTTTCTATCCTGCTAATCATGTAGAGTCTGTCAATCAAATAGAAAAACCAGTTAAAAGGACAGTTAAATATGCAGAGATGTATAGATCACAAAAACCTAGAGGGAATCAAAGGAATTGGAATAATCTTAAATCCCAACAGCTAGGAAATGAGTTTGTGATGAACAATAAAGCTTGTTTTGCTTGTGGAAGCTTTAACCATCTGATAAAAGATTGTAAAAGGAAGGTACAAAAACCTATATGGAACAATGCTAGAAGGGTAAATCATCATAATTCTCATAGAATGTCTTACCCTCATCCAAAAAGAAACTTTGTTCCAAAAGCAGTCTTAATGAAAACTGGGATGAGACCAGTTAATGCTGCTAAGCCAAAGGCTGCATATAATGCTGTCAAGAGGAATAGGTTTAATGCTGTTAAAGCATCAGCATGTTGGGTCTGGATGCCAAAGAACAGAGTGGTAGATCATGTATCCAAAAACATCAGTGCATCAGTTACTTTGAAAAGATTGGATTACATTGATGCACAAGGAAGATTCAAGTCTGTGATGGCTTGGGTTCCCATAAGAAGATGATTTGGAGGATCCTTCCAAACAGGGGAGGAAAATTGATCTGATTAATGAAGATCACTTTTGTTCAGATGGATGCACAAATTCAGGGGAGGCAAGAGTGCAGCAAAGAAAAAGAAGAATCTAGAGAAGAGTGCAACAAAAGCAGAAAGACCAAGAAGATGAAGTGTTTGGAAGAATCCTCTCAGCAAAGAAAATGAAGGTTTAATTCAAGAAACTTGATGATTTGGAGGTAAATTACAAGTTTAGGGGAGGATTGTTGGGAATTAAACACTTCAGAGTTAGTACTGCTAAGGGATGAGTTAGTACTGCTAAGCCAACAGTTAGTACTGCTAGAAGAAAATAGTTCGTACTGCTCAAGATTACAACTGCCAGTACTAAATCTGTCAGTTAATACTGTTAGAGTAAGTTAGTATTGCCTGTACTAACTTAAGACTATTAAAGAACTTACTACTGCTGGTTTTAGAGTTACTACTGCTGGTTCAAGATTACTGCTGTTGGTGAGAAAGTTAATGCTGTTTAAAGTCTTCTTGTTGTTTCAACTGAAGTTAATGCTAAGATCACAATAATACATCCTTAGTATCATTTTGCCTAACTTAATTGTATAAAATAATCATTTGTTTATGAATCGATCAAAATACGAAACCCTAACCCTAAATCTAAAACCTTATTAACAGCGTTTAAGCAAAAAATGAATGAAAAGGGAATTAGACCAGGTGCCAAAATCTTACGTTTGAAGAAAAGTAGGTCTCGTGACTCGATTTAGATCGAATTTTTAATCAATACGAAAGCTTAGACGCGAGAGGTTTTACGAAAGCTTTATAGGAAATCTGAAAGTTATAAGGGACTCTCGGATTGTCCTATTCCTTTTATATGTCCGAAACCATTTTT
>BQNB010183392.1:0-12407 GCA_026074375.1 Tanacetum coccineum | reverse complement strand
GACTTGAAATTTGGCTATAATAATAATAAGTTATGTAATAAACCGAAGCCAAAATAAGACTTCTGGATCATGGTCGGCTCGCATACCGATGTGACAGTCGTTTAAAGGGTGGAGGAAAGAATAATAAATAAAACTGTGGGCTGATAAAAGTTTACTGCATCTTGCCGGCTTACAACCGATGTTGCAGTCTTCTAAATAAGGCCCATAGTTATAATAATCTGACACTGATAAAAGTTTGCTGCATCTTGCCGGCTCATAACCGATGTTACAGCCTTCTAAAAGGTCAAGGAAATTACCGAGGTCGAAATATGTTTGCTGCATCTTGCCGGCTCACAACCGATGTTGCAGCCTTCTAAAGGACCGATGTTTAATAATGTTGCAATAATAATAAAAATAAAGTCAAATTTCAACTCTGGGGTTATCTAAATAAAGCCTCAGTCTCTGGACTCGTAGTTGAGTTGTTGCGGATGAAATAAAAAGGATAACCCCTAAATCATGCGAAATTAGAACCTTAATGTGAACTTTATTCTCACCATATCGTCTCTTTAGGAAATGATTTCAAATTAATTATGGTCTAAACCGGGCACCTTTATGATAATAAGGACATAATTTATTTATCACCAATAATAATAAAATCCTTAGTGAAAATTAGGAATAAGGGAGCGAAAAGTAGGTGCGCTTACACAATTAGCATTTATGAGTAGTGTTAGCATCTAATCTTATATTTAATTGTGATTTCATTTTAAGCTTAGTTTGGGGATTGTAAAAATCAAGGATGATGAACTCCTGTTCTTAAAGCCTTTTAAATAATTTTATTTAAATTGTTATTTTAGTTTTTATCTGTTAATGAATAAGTGATTAAACAATGGCTTAGTGTGGGGGAATTTGATGTGCGCTAAAACACACATCATTTGTACCCTGGAAAATGCTAATAAACGGACTAAAACACTAAAATATGGATAAATATGTTGCAAATATGTTTGTATTGTGTTTTTATGTCTTACAGGTACAAAGGATTTAAAACAAAGCAAAAACGGTAATTTTTGGGTGACTTTCGATGACGTTTTTACGTTTATCGAGGTTCTAACAAAGTTGTTAATATTCCTTGATCATACCATTAGAAAGAGCACGAAATTACGAGTCTATCGGTACCTTACTTGACCCCCGGACCTTTCTTATTTGAACCCTATGTCACCTTTAATGAACCTTTTATTATTAATAAACCAGACCTAAATTAAAAAGGGTTAAATAGAATTTATTTAGATAGTATATACGAAACGCTGCTTAGCGCAGTTGGTTTCGTTAGGAGAGTTAAATCTCCATCCAAGAGGTCATGGGTTCGATTCTACAGGAGGGTTATTATCCCCTCCACGCCACGTCAGCTGCCACATGGCGGACCCGACCCGACCCATGACCCGACCCTATCCAGACCCGGCCCATGACCCGATCCAGACCCGACCATGACCCACCGGTTGACTGGCGATCAACCACCGTTGACCGGTGGTCCGACGATGGTCGACGGTCATCGACGGTGGTCCACCGCCGTTGACCGTCGTTGGCCACCATTGACTGCCACCGTTGACCGGTGGTTTGGCGGTGGCTCCAATGACGGTGACGGAATAGTGCCTACGCCATGTGGCACCACTCAGGTGGTGACACGTGGCAAACTAATCGTTAAAATTGCAGGTCTGGACAGGTGGCAGGTAGGGATCCGAGGTACGAGGTACTGTAGCTTCGGGTACGAGGTGGCAGTGTGGCAGTGGCAGTTACGAGGTACTATAGCAGCTAGGGATCCAAGCCAATCATTGGGATCTTCTAGAAGGTGACGTAATGAAGGATCTAAGAATGTGCAGCTAGCGTACGAGGTGTTATTAATGCCAATTATTGGCGGTGGAGGAAATTTCGTATGAAATTTCGTTCACACGCTCCTCTGAGCCAAATTACTGAACTACCCTCAGATCTTGAACTCTCATTGGCTAGCAATCTGAAATGACAAAAATGCCCTCACCCCTTTGAGGCTATATATACAACACGCAACAACTCATTTAGAGGAGTGTTAGTTTTTTAGTTTATTTTTCATAGTAGTGTAGGTTAGTTTTAGGAGTAGTGTAGTATAATTTTTAGCTTATTGTAAAAGCTTTTATAGCTTATTTAGCGTATTGTAATCAAGATTTTGAGCTTATTAATGAAGATGTTTAAGGTTGGTTTTTATTAAATGCTTATTATTTCTTAATGCTTATTTTCTTTTTATGCTTATTCTTCTACTCTCTCTCTTCTTTTGCTTCTAAATAAGCTCATGCTTATAGCTTATTTTTGAATCCCATTTTTTAAGCTTATATTCTAATAAGCTACTTCCATAGCTTATTTAGACTAGCTTATTTTATATTATTTTCGATTTAGAGCTTTTCGAGTAAGCTTAATTTAGCTTATTTTTTATTGCTTATTTTTCTAGCTTATTGTTTTTAGATCTAATCCTTAAATATACCCGTCTCTTGTTCACTTGATTGAACACCTTAGTTTTGGGTGGATTAGATCTAAAAATAATAGATCTTATATTTTTAGCTTATTTTCTAGCATAAAGTTTGTTGCTTTTTAATTCTAGCTTATTTTTCTTAGATCTAAATCTAATAAGCTTTTGCTTATTTCATTTTTAATCTCTTTTCTTTTCTTTTCTTTTTAAAAAGGGTGTTCAAGAGTCTCCTCACTAGAATTTTCATTAAGTCTTGAGCACCCTTTCTACTTCGAGAGCTTATTATTTAGCTTTAAAGTCATAAAATTCTAAACTTTACTAGTTTTTTCTTATGGCTATAAGCTAGGGCTTTATTTCAAAGGTCCGTATCTTGTAGCTTATTGAGAAGTGGCTTATTATAGCTTATATTCTTCATCCTTTCTTCGAAAAAGCCTTGATAGTTTTTTTAGCTTATTCTAGTTTTTATTTCAAAATTTGTTTTTTATATATAGATTTAATCTAGTTTTATTTTTAAAAAATTTAGTTTTCAAAATAGCTTATTTTTTTCTTTCTAAAAAGGTTTTTCATCTTATTAGCTTATTTTGTCCTAACTTTTCATGTCTTATTTCTTATTCCATCTTTCTACATCTAAGGCCGGAGCTTAAGTGTCTTATAAGGTTGAAAATAGATAAAGTTTTGATCTTTATAGTTTTTATGAAAGTAATTAGTAGATAAAGTTGACACCTTTATTTGCTAATTAGTGAAGTAGAGCTTAAAAGTGATAAACTTATTTGTTTATTAAGTTTGTAAGATCGGGTGGTTATCGTTTATTTGCGGCTCTTCAATTTGGTCCTATTTTCTATCCTTTTTCAATTAAATAGTGTAGTTTAATTTAAAATGTTTTGCTTTGCTTATTTGATCATGATGCGTAGTGAGTAGTTTAACTTGTGTTTGCTAAGTGATTAGTGATTTGGAATTTAAGTGCGGTTTTAAAAAGGTTTAAAAAATTAATAGTCAATTTACATACCGTCATTTACTTTTAATGCAATTTAAATACTTGTCATTTATTTTAAAAAGCATTTTACTTTACTTGTCATTTAATTTCTTGAAACTTGTTTTCTAAGGATTTTAATTCGTTAAACCTAACCTTGTACTTAAGGAACATTTCACGTATCTTAGCAATGCATATTATGTCATTTTTATCTTTTAGATCAATTTTAGTTATAACTTGTAGTTTAATCTATAGAATTAATATTAGTTTAATTTTTAGTTTAAAAATAGTTTAAAACCAAAAAAACTTTTATGAAAATCAAGCTCGATTTACAACTTGAACGTAGATTTCCATTCACCTCTCGTCGAGGAAAACGATACCCGTGTTGATTACTTTTTATTATTTCCTAAGAATAATATGTTTATGATATTTAGCTTGCGTTATACGTTTATTATTTTCTATAATATATATACTTATTATATCTGAGGGTTTTTTGTTTGATAAACGCGTTGAACTACGTTGAACCTCAAAATGGGCGCGCTGCCGGGGAGAGGTGTAGCGATTTTTACAGGAATGTTTGTGTTCGAGCCTTGAAGATCCTTTTTTCGGAAAGTTTATTTTCGGTCTTATAAAAAATATAAAAATCCAAAATATTTTTTGTCTTATTTTTATTTTTTCCTTTTCTTTTATAATTATATAAAAAATACCAAAAATATTTTCTATTTTTATTATCTTTATAAAAATTTCAAAATAAAAAATCATTCTACTCTTATCCTTTTACTTCATTAATTCTTATCTTCTTTATCCTCTATCCGTTTAATTCTTCGACATGTCTGTATAACCATTTTGGTGCTCGTGGTTGTGGAGGTCCGTTTTTTAATAGGTGGAAACTATCGGGGTGTAGAAGTTGTTGGGACGGATGAATTTGTCATATAATCAAACCTTATTTCTTATAATGAAACCTAAACTTCTTCAACAAACCTCACTGCCCCTAGTACGAGAATCATACTTCGTGTGAGTTATGTGGGAACGATTCTCACTATGGGTTTGTTGTTACATACGGGTACCGCTTGTCTATGGGCAGGAACCGTGCTACAATCAAGCTTTATTGATAATTTTTTTCACAATATTCACCGAAGTTTTTCTCAAATTATCTTTGTTTGTGATAACTGTAGGGGTCCACATGCGAATTTCAAGTCGTCACTCCGATGGAACTATAAATTTAATTCTTTGGTTTTTACATATTTCAACCCCACAGCAGGTTCCGATTAATCATCAGCCTCAGGAAAATTCCAGAAGTAAATCCTTTGGTTGAAGTAAAAGAAATGGATTGAAACAAATAACGAGCTTTTTATACGATATGAATTTTTTAGTAAAGAATGAATTTCAACAACGTGAGCAAGAGCTTTACGTGTAGCCTCAAGTGAGCAAGACTTACAGACAAGAGCAAGTAGCTCAAGAAAAGAATAAACTTTCACCAAAACACTTATTTTTCGTCAATTATTGAAGAAACGCGTGGAACAAAGTTTTGAAGAGCAAAAAGCAAAATTGGAAGATACGATGTAGATTTACTTGAAATTTGTCGACAAAAAGAGCTTTATTGTATGCATAATAATGTTGAAGCTCTAATTGAAAGTGCTCTTAATTCTAAACTTCTCTCTATTAATTTGAATTCTCAACATCTCGATAAGGAAAAGCAGGAAGTAAAGAATATCGCAGAGCCGACAGCTAAACGTCAAACTCGTATTACATCATGTTTGCAGAATTTCAAAGTTATTTCTAAGGAGAGCATTATTTATTTGAATAAAACACCTCAAATTTCTCCGGTTAATGCAATCACACACGATTTACCAACCGAAGAACCTGAGTACTCTCTCATAATGGGGAATGAGGAACTTAGCACTATTCTTGAAAATGAATCAGACGAATTCATAAAGTACAGTGTTGAGGACCCTTATGTTTCCAAAATTTTTTTTTTTGTTTTTCCCCAAGAGAGTCCAGAGGATTCCATCCGAGGAGTGATTGTGAGAGATTCAACCACCCAACCATTCCGTTATTACCTTGGAGTGCTTGATTTCTCTCCCATTGTTGAGGAAAATAATCCGTGACTGTTCTCTAAAACCCTCTTTCGATATTTGACGACGGAATTTCAATAATGACGGTCGTAAATCCTCTTTTTGATGAGGTGTTAGAAAACATCGAGAGTAAGGACTCTTATGTTTCTAACCTTGATGATCCGGCTTTGTTAGTCACACCTCTTTCCGATGCTAATGAGGATGAGTGTTTCGACCCAGGAGGCATAATTGATGCTTTTCTAGATATGGATATTTCTACGGATATTAAGAATGGTTATCATGATTCAGAGGGAGATATAATCTATCTTGAGAGTTTGCTTATTGATGACAATAGCCCTAATCTCCATCCCTAGGTGTTTTTAGATCATAACCCAAGAAGCTTAAAGGATGAACCTGATAATGATGATTTGATGATCGAGGACAAAGTTTTCGACCCCGGGATTTATGAGAAGAGTTTTTCTCTGACATTTGTGAAGTTAACCTTTGAGGATCGCCATATATTTCCCATTACATTTGTTATTGATTATTTCTTTTCCTTATCTCCACGTATTCGGCAGATTCTTTTTTCTTCTCTTCTCCGGAGTGAGGATACTATTTTTGACCCACGATTTCACTTTCATTTTTCTTCTCTTAAGCCAACTGGATGGCATATGAAAATCCGATGGTGATTTTTTATTCTTCTATTTCATGCCCCAAGGACAAAGGAATTCGAGGAGAGTCAAGCTAGAGATTCGCACAAAAACAAGCGCTTCTCGGGAGGCAACCCGTGTTTTTTCTTCTTTCTATTTTCTTGATTAATAAGATAGTGTTTGATTTTATAGCCTAAGTGTGGGGGCGTGCTTCTTTATTTTGGTTTGTGTGTTGTTTTTGCTTGCAGGTTTCCTTAGATCGTTGAAGAACCGTGCTTATTTTCAATCCCTCCAATTCATTTGGTCTTCGATCTTCTGCTTATTTTGGAATCCTCAATCCTAATCATGTATATATATTGTGTTTCCCCTTTCACAGTTGGAATTACTAGCATTTTCCTTTTTCATTCCTAAGTGTGGGGGTTAAAACTTGAACCATTTTTTGACCATTTGAGGCCAATGTTCAATCGTCAAGTGTGTGGGGGGGGTGGATTTCTATCGAAATGTGATCTTACCTGTGCCTTGCTGTGTCCCTCGCAACCCTATTTTGACCAAAATTTTAAAATTTTATTGTTTATTAGCTTAAAAAAAATGATGATGAAAATATAAAAATGTTATTAATAAGTTGGCCCGTAGAATTAGGTAGCTTTTGACTTGACCGAGTTTTAAACTCTAGCTTTCTCCTTAGCTTTTTAGACTAAGCGTTTGCTCAACTTTAAAATTTTGCAAAGAATGAAATATGATAGAGTTAAATATAAGTTTGATGCTAAGCATGGATTAGTTGGATATCTTTAGAGCTCATAAAGGTTAATTGTGGCTTTTTGCTCCCATCAGCTTAATAAACATTATATAATTGTTGAATAAAATAAAGTTGCTTTAGGTTTTGCTGATTTTAGTTTAAATCACTTCGTAGAGATTCTTTGGTGAAATGTAAAGGGGTATTTTTTTTTTGTTTAACATCGAGGTTCTTGTTAGTGTTGTGGGGGAAATAGACTCTGGACTCCTTGTCGGCTCGCATGCCAATGTGGCAGTTGTTAAAAGCCACAGGGACTTGAAATTGGCTTAATAATAATAATTTGTAATAAACGAAGCCGAAATAAAACTTCTAGATACATGTCGGTATCGTCATACCGCTTGTGGACAGTGTTTAAAGGTGGAGGAAAGAATAATAATAAAAACTGTGGGCTGATAAAAGTTTACTGCATCTTGCCGGCTCACAACCGATGTTGCAGTCTTCAAAATAAGGGATATAGTTATAATAATCCGAGACTGATAAAAGTTTGTTGCATCTTGCCGGCTCACAACCGATGTTGTAGCCTTCTAAAAGGTCGAGGAAATTACCGAGGTCGAAATATGTTTGTTGCATCTTGCCGGCTCACAACCGATGTTTGCAGGCACTTCTAAAGGAACCGCCCTGAGGTTTAATAATGTATGCAATAATAATAAGTTTAAAGCTAAATTCGATCCTGGGGTTATCTAAATATGAAGCCTCCATCTCTGGTGTCTCGTTGTGAGTTGTTTCAGATGAAATAAAAGGATAACCCCTTAATCATTTGCGAATTAGAACCTTAATTTGGACCTTTATTCTCACCCATATCGTCTCTTTAGAAGGAGTTCAAAACTAATTATGGTCTAATACTGGGTTTACTTTATATTATTAGGGCATAATTTATATGTCACCAATAACAATATAATAAAATCTTTAGAGGAATTTAGGAATAATGGGAGCGAAAAGTTAAGATTATACTTACAATTAGCATTTATGAGTAGTGTTAGCATCTTATCTTATATTTGGCTGTGATTTCGTTTTAAGCTTAGTTTGGGGATTGTGAAAATCAAGGATGACGAACTCCCGTTCTTAAAGCCTTTTAAATAATGTTATTTAATTCTTATCTTAGTTTTTATCTTTTATTGAATAAATGGTTAAAACGGGGGTGCTTGCGAATTAAATGATTTTTAAACCTTTTAATGGACCTTTTCTGTTCTTGTTTGATTGTGAGGGGTCATAGGTTAAAGGGTGATAAAATTATTTATTTTCGAGCATGTTTTATTTACATTGGTGGGGACCAGCAATGGCTTATTAGTGTGGGGGGATTCTGTGTGTGCTAATAACAAACATCGTTTTTACACCATTATAAACACAATTAATTGGACTATAAAATGCTAAAAATATGGATAAATTATATTCCAAATATGTTTGTTTGCGTATTTTTATGTCTTGAAGGTAAAAATGGATTGAAAACAGAGCAAAAACGAGGTAGGCATTTAAGGTTTTGTCGCGATAAAGAGTGCTTATTATTCAAAATCAAGACATAGTTGTGAAAAGCCCCCGAGCATGCCATTGGAAAGAGCACGAAAATCCGAGTCCAATGGTGCCTTCATCTTTTATTAGGCCGACCCGACACCATTTATATGGGTCAGACCGACCCATACTTATTTAATGCAAATTTCAGACCCAGACCAAGACCAAGTGGTAATTACTCGGCCCAGATACTGTTAAACTACTCGGCCCATATGAGAGAAAAGAAGTCAAGGCCCAATTAACAAATTGAAACAAAGTATTGTCTGCTGTTGTTTTATGCATGATTAAAAAAAGAAGAGTAAGCAACGAATGGTCACGTGGGTTCTTATTAAATCACCTCACCTCACGTGCAGTCCCACTATCCAATTTCATGTCCAATCAAAGGTCGACACGTGGCATTTTCTATGTCCTTTCATTTTATAACTGAAGCAAAGGAATTCGAGTAAATGTGTGGGTAATAATTTGAGACGCGTTTTATTAACGCTGGCAAGGGACACGTGTAATTGCTCCATTGGCAGATCAAAAATTCCATTCGACGTGTACGAGGTGACGAAATTCAATGCCAATCATTGGTGTTGGTGAAAGCTTCTTGGAAATTACCATGGGGGGGGCTCACGCTCCTCCATTCCAAATGGACAAAAATTATCCCCAGATCTGGATCTCCTATGGCTGGCAGTTGGACATGGGGACGATTTACCCCAACCCACTTGGCTAATAAAAGCACACGCATCCTAGCAACATTGAACGAGCTGTTTAGATTTAGTTTATTTCAATATAGTGTAGAGTCGGTGTATCTTATTTTTATGTCATTTTCGCTTTATAGTTTGTTATTGTAAAGCTTTTATAGCTTATTTAGCTTATTGTTACTCAAGATTTTGAGTTCTTATTAATGAAGATGTTTAGGTTGGTTTTAATTTAATGCTTATTATTTTTTAAATGCTTAATTTTCTTTTTAGCTATTCTTTCTATCTTTCTTCCTTTGCCTTATTTCCAATAAGCGCATGCTTATAGCTTATTTTTTGGATCCGATATCTTAGCTTACTTTTCTATAAGGCTTCTTTTTATAGCTTATTTAGACTAGCTTATTTTTTTTGTTTTTGATTTAGAGTTTTCGATGTAGCTTATTTAGTTATTTTCGATTGCTTTTTTCTTGCTTATTGTTTTTATGATATAATCCTTAAATATACCCGTCTCTTGTTAACTTGATTGAACACCTTGGTTTTGGGTAGATTAGATCTAAAAATAATAGATCTTGTCTTTTTAGCTTATTTTCTAGCATAAAGTTTGTTGCTTTTAGCTTATTTAATTGAATCTAAAGCTTATAAGATCTAAATAAGCTTTTGCTTATTTCTCTTCTAATCTCTTTTCTTTTCTTTTCTTATTCAAATGTGCTTATTGTATGATTCAGCTCGATGCGAATGCTTAAAAAGGGTGTCAGGAGTACTTGCCTACTAGACCTTATTCATTCTAGTACTTGAGGCACTTTATTTCGAGAGCTTATTATGTTGCTTATTTTAGTCATAAAAATTCTAAACTTTACTAGTTTTTCTTATAGGCTTATTAAGCTAGGGCTTATTTCAAGGGTACTTGTTGCTTACTTTGTGAGTGGCTTACTTTATAAGCTTATAGTATTCATCCTTTCTCGAAAAAGCCTTGATGTTCTTTTAGCTTATTCTAGTTTTTATTTCAAAAGTAGTTTTTTTTATATATAGATTTAATCTAGTTTTATTTTTACAAAATTTAGTTTTCAAAAATAGCTTTTTTTTTCTAAAAAGGTTTTTCATCTTATTAGCTTATTTTGTCCTAACTTTTCATGCTTATTTTTATTTCTATTTTTTCTACATCTAAGGCGGTGATTAAGGGTCTTATAGGTTGATAAATAGATAAAGTTTTTAATCTTTATTGTTTGTATAAAAGTAATTGCTAGATAAAGTTGGACACCTTTACTTGCTAATTAGTGAGTAAGAGCTTAAAGTGATAAAATTATTTAATGTTTATTAAGTTTGTTTGTAAGATGGACGGGGTGGTTATCGTTATTTGCGGCTCTTCAATTTGGTCCTATTTCTATCATTTTTCAATATTATAGTGTGTTTAATGTAAATGTTTTGCTTTGCTTATTTGATCATGATGCGTAGTGAGTAGTTTAACTTGTGTTTGCTAAGTGATTAGTGATTTGGAATTTAAGTGCGGTTTTAAAAGGTTTAAAAAATTAATAGTCAATTTACATACCGGCATTTACTTTTAATGCAATTTAAATACTTGTCACTTATTTTAAAAAGCATTTTACTTTACTTGTCATTTAATTTTTTGAAACTTGTTTTCTAAATATTTTAATTCGTTAAACCTAAGCCCGCACTTAAGGAACATTTCACGTCACTTAGCAAGCATATTTGTCATTTATATCTTTTAGATCAATTTTAGTATAACCTTGTAGTTTTAAATCTTAGAATTAATATTAGTTTAATTTTTAGTTTAAAAATAGTTTAAAATCAAAACCAAAAACTTGTATGACAATCAAGCTAGATTTGCAACTTGAACGTAGATTTCTATTCACCTCTCGCCGAGGAAAACGATACCCGTGTTGATTACTTATTATTCTTTCCTAAGAATAATTTGTATGATACTTAGCTTGCGTATACGTATATGTATTTTATAAATATATATATATATTATATATCGGAGGGTTTATTTGATAAACGAGTTGGAAAATTATCACATCAGTCGGTGGCCTTGTAGTGCATAGGCGATGATTAATCGGCCTTGTAGACCTTTTTTGCAACACTGAATAAAACACAATAAAATTTATAAGACATTTCATGAAAAAGGGGAGTTATTTTGGATACCCTTTTTTTCTTGGATACTAGGGGATCAATCTCAGCCATCCATCTAAAAAAATAAAAGGCTAGGATTATTAACTTTTTTTGATTAAAAAAACAAAAAGGGCAGAGGGATATCTCGGTCATTTTACCTCACACACCTACCACTCTTCCAATCACTCACACCCCGTCCCATTCTCAGATCTGTTATTCTCTCTCACCAAACACACAATAAAACACACACAACACATAGTTTTACACAAATCAAAAAATACACACGCGCATTAAAAATCATCCACAAATCGCATCAAAAAATGAAAGAAAAAGATGTCGATGTTGTTGTTGAAGAACAAATCTTAACCATTAAGCTTATATGCGAAGCTTCGAGTAAAAACCGCTGAAATACAAGCTTAACATCACTAATTCAGGTGTAAAACACTTTATTTACATATTTTAATGTTATTTATGCATAAATGGTGAAACCTACTGTTTATAGTGTTTGTGATAAACATATTGTGATTTTTGTTCATGTTATTGTGTTTATACAGTTTATAATGAAGATATTTTGATATTTGATGATGGTATAGTGATAAGTAACATTTAGATCGAGTATGCTGATATTGATGAAGAAAATATGTGATTAGAAGTTAAGTTTTCACTATTTTGAAAGGATTTGTTGATGATGTTGTGATTTTAAAAACGAAATTACGTGTTAGTGAAAAATCACATATGATAAGTTCCCTGGAAAAATTGCAAAAACTTATATATTGTATCATATATATTATAAGTTAGGTTTTAAGCGTTTATTGAGATTTTGTTGATATTATTGGTTTGAAAAGTTACTTGTCTGTATAATATCATATACGAGGCATGCAGACCCGTGCGATGCACACGGCTTGTGTCAAAAAATTTTCTCATTTGGTTGCTTGCATAATGATTTTGTTAGAATGTTGATGCGTTAGTCTGATTGTGTATACTTTGAGAATTGGCCGTGTAATGTTTAGATGCGTTGTTGAACATGCAAACCCGTGCGATGCACACGGGTTGTATCTAAGTGTTTATTGCTTAATGATTCAGGCTACTTCAAAATAAGCCTTAAGAAAGGAATAGTAATAATTAAGTGATTTTTTAAACTTTTTCTCGTGAAA
>BQNB010183391.1:0-12407 GCA_026074375.1 Tanacetum coccineum | reverse complement strand
TTGAATGCTTGGATTGCCTTGGTTGCAAAATTAAAATGAAACCCTAATGCATAAAAGGTATGTCGTAGGTTTAGAGGAGGGGGGAAGAGTTTTTGCTTTGATTTTGCTTGTATGGAATGGAAGAGTATAATGGTGAATCCTAAGGCTTCCTTTTATAGTGTTTAGAAAACCATAAACAACCTAATGAAACCATGAGCATGGAAATGGTTTAGGGTACATGAGCAAAGTGCTCTCCTCCTCCCTAGGCAAAACCCACGGCACCAAAGGGGGTTTAGGGTACATTGACATGCCAATCTTTAGGTATTTGGGTCCAAGGTACAAAGTGTAAGGATTTACAAGTTGTAAAGAAAGGCTTAATAGGAATTAAATCATTTATTTCATGTGTAAAAGCTCATATCCGCTTTTGAGGTGATATAAGTAAGCAAAATAAATAAATTTTGAGTATTGGGTATAAAAGTGGGTATTTGTTTAAGTGTAGATAGGTAAAGGTGCTTCCGGGTACGACCGAATGTAATTTATTGCGAAACGTAAGCGCTTTACGTAACCAACAAAAATAAATTATAAAAAGTTATAAATTATACTCCTAATAATCATATAACACTTGCTTGATGTAAACTTTAATTCGTTTGATGTCCGTTTACATTGAACGTTGATTTTTAGTTTACGCGATTTAACTATAAGATAATAATTAAAAGCGAACGCGTAAAACTCTAAAAATAAATAATGGAATTTATTAAAGTTGTAAATAACCTAAAAATGAGAAACGTTACAGAGTGCATCCAATTGGAGACTTGTAAGCGGTCCTAAAAGCCCATAATGCATCATCTAGTTTGTCAGAGCATGAGGCACGGTTTTCTCCAACCGTCCTCTCCAAAATTCTTTTAAGACCTCGATTCGTGACTTCAACTTGACCACTTGTTTGAGGGTGGTAAGGAGTCGAAAGACGATGGGTGACACCATATTTTGACATGACTCTTGCAAACTTATCGTTACAAAAATAGGTCCCTCGATCGCTTATGATTGCTCTAGGAGCACCGAATCGGGAGAAAAGGGATTTTAAAAACTTAACAACTACTCGAGCATCGTTAATGGGGAGCACTTTCACTTCAACCCATTTGGAAAGATAATCGACGGCTACTAGAATATATTTGTTTCCTCTAGACGATGGAAAAGGTCCTATAAAATCGATACCCTATACATCGAAAATTTCACAAACTTGGATTGCATTTTGAGGCATCTCATCACGTTGAGAGATTTTACCTTGTCTTTGACATGCATCACAAGATTTGATCAATTCGTAAGCATCCTTATAAATTGTAGGCCAAAAGAATCCGGCGTCAAATACTTTCCGAGCTGTGATGTTGGCACTGTGATGGCCCCCGGTGGGTCCTTCATGGCAAGCCTTGAGGATTTCAAGAGCTTCTTGGCCAAATACACATCTACGGATGATTTGATCCGCACATGTACGAAAGAGATAGGGATCATCCCAAAAGTAATGCTTTAAGTCTTTGAAAACATTTTTCTTTTGTTGACTCGTCATTCCTTTGACTAGAAAATTCCCTGCGTGGTAGTTTGCTATATCGGAAAACCACGGGGTATTTTGGTCATCATGAGAAGTCACCATATTCAATGTTTCAAGAGGAAAAGTTTCATTAATCTCTTTAGGATCAAAAACATTCTCATACGGGTTTTCAAGACGAGAGAGGTGATCGGCTGCATAGTTTTCAGCTCCCTTGGTATCAATTACTGAAAAATCGAATTCTTGAAGAAGTAAGATCCATCTAAGCAACCTTGCTTTGGCGTCTTTCTTGTTGAAAAGGTATTTCAATGCGGAATGGTCCGTGTAAACAACACTCTTGTTCATGATTAGATATGATCAAAACTTCTCAAACGCGTAAACTTTCTATGATTATGATTGTTGTTTCCATGAAGTAATACTCCAGATTAGCTTTCGCTGCTATATTGTAAAAATAGGGGTGTTACAGATGTTCGCACCAGGGTTTTAGAGAAACAAGGTCAAAACCTTAACTATAACCACATTTCTTTTTCTAGCCATCAAAGTCCTTCGTGCCACTACATTCCGGATCAGTATGTAAAGATACATAATTATTATACTATATTATACCATAAATAATTTATGTTATTTACAACTGGGTTGTTAACAGAACGATGTATTCTCCCAACTACTCTACTTCCGATATTGAGGATGCTTTTTCCTCTATGAATATTCTTAACTATACTTCGGTCTTATCGGATTATTTCCTAACTTCATCGGAAAGCAGTTCTTTTAACTCTTCGGAAAACGCTAAAGATAATATAATCCTACCCGTATTCTCACCTTTCTACAATAATCCTTGTTTAAAGGACGTACAAGCATTTTATACTAAGGAATCACCAATTTCATCACCAGATCCTATTACTCCACCAGCTATTTTAACTCCATCTCAGGTATCACCACCATCACTACTATTTGATCCTCGATATTTCTTTGTTCCTGAAGAACTATTACCACCTAAGAAGCGAATCTGTTCCCTATCTTCTTCCTCAACTACGTTACCTAATCCATCTCGGAATCAAACCCGTAATTTGGTATCACCATCTCTCTCAGTTTATACTCCTACCCCACCTCAGATATTTGATATAGGAAAATGTTCAATTAAGATGCATCTAAAACATCACGAGGAACAAGTCGAAGATATTTTGAATTACTTAGAAGAACTCTCTTTTCACCGTATTGAGAAAATGGAAGAAGGACGTATTGATAGAATGATCATACGAAGAAATAGTGACGAACTAAAGATCGAACTTGAGAGAATCCGTACTCAGATTATCAAACTTCAAAAGAAGAAATTAGGGCAAAAGGACAAGATTGCCTTTGCTCACTACAGAATTTCCAATCTTGAACAAATCATTAAGGAAATCCAAGCTCGTCACCAAACAAATCAGGAAGATCTTTAGGATGTCATCTACCGCTTCAAAATCAACAAACCTTTAGACTGTTATCAGCTTTATCCTACCACTTGGGATGTTATGGTATAAATAAAAATTGGCTTGCAATCTTGATATTTACAAGTAAAAAGACAAGTTGTTCTCAATACAAAGGCAATCCCGTTATCTACCTTGTTGTTTCTTAATACCGCTTTATTCATTCATCATTCATTCATCATCACCATTCATCATTCAACCGTCATTTGCATCATTATCTCCGTCTTTATCATTATAAATCATACCATAAGTGCTTAAAATTCATTACTCTTTAAGCATTTTACTATCTTTCAAAACTTGTGATATCATTCTTATTACGTGCTATCTTGTGTTGACAGAATGCCTCCCAAAAGGACGTCAACATCTGAAACACCAATCATAACTTTAGCTGCCATCCAGCAACTAATTAATGATGGAATTTCCTCAGCTCTGAAAGCACAAGTTGCATCAATGGCAAGTGCTAGTAATCCCAATAGGAAACACCGACTATAGAACTCTGTAGCAAAAACGGGGAAACTATAAAGATTTCATTAGTGTCACCCTTTTACTTCATGATCCGGAAGGAGCAGTTGGCCTCATTCGCTGGTTTGAGCGGACTGAATCGGTATTTTCTCGTAGCAACTGTGCCGAGGAAAACAAAGTGGTCATTGCTACCGGTACCTTAACCGATGATGCCCTGTCCTGGTGGAATTCATATGCCCAACCCATCGGAATAGAACAAGCAAATAGGATCCGTTGGACCGAATTGAAAAGGCAAGAAAATGAAGACGAATTTTACACCCTCCCCCCCCCCCACCCCCCATCCCCTGGCTGTGAAAGGAAATGATCTTAAGACTTATATTAGGAGATTTCAGGAATTAGCCGTCTTATGCCCAAACATGGTACCAAACGCCGATAAAACTATTGGAAGTCTTCATTAGTGGATTACCCAGAAGTATTGAAGGAAATGTTACTGCCTCGAAGCCTCCAAACTTAGAGGAAGCCATCAACATAGCTAGAGTTAATGGATCAGATAATAAAGCGTGATTCTGTGCAAGAAACCAATAATCACAAACGAAGGTTTGAAGATAGAAGAAACATCAAAAACAATAACTATTCCAATGAACACAACAATAATAACCACTCCAACAATCACAATCACAACAACTACAGGATAGCTTGCACACAATAAACAAACCCTAACAATGATTACACCACCAGCACAATAGCAGACAAGAACCTCAGACTTATACTGCCACCAATGGGTATACTGGAAATCGTCCCTTGTGTGAAAGATGCACCCTACATCACATAGGTCCTTGCACTGTCAAGTGTCAAACTTGCAACAAGATAGGTCATTTAACCAAGAACTGCAAAAACAAAATACCAACCACTAGAAACAATCTACAAACAATATCCGGTAATTGCAATGCCTGTGGTAAGACGGGCATTATGGAATCAGTGTCAAAAGCACACAACAGGTCACGAAGAAAGCATACTTAAAGACAAGCTGCTTTTGTTCAATTTAGAAATCTTGCACTTGAAACAACTCTGAGGATTATTCAAG
This sequence comes from Tanacetum coccineum, assembly GCA_026074375.1. Taxonomy (NCBI): domain Eukaryota; kingdom Viridiplantae; phylum Streptophyta; class Magnoliopsida; order Asterales; family Asteraceae; genus Tanacetum; species Tanacetum coccineum. The sequence continues at coordinate 7,876 of BQNB010183391.1, read as the reverse complement.
TTCATCAGAATCTGCTTCAATCTGAAACCCCAATCATCACGCTTAAAATTCCTTGTAATTTGTTACTTTATCTGATTTTGTACTATCGAGATACGTAGCATTAAGTATCAACTCTTTTTAGAGTTTCATTGTAAAGCTAGCCATGAAATTAATAAAGTGATGATTTCCGTTACATTCTTGTTATCTGATGATATCAAAATCAACATTATTTGTCAATTCCATCGATTCTATTATGCTCAAACTCTGAATACTCCCCTCATAACTTTGTGATCCGTCCTTTTTAATACATACATATATATATATATATATATATATATATATATATATATATATATATATATATATATATAATATAAATACGTAATAATAAGGAACGTAACAATTATAGTATAGTAAGTATTTTCCGTCGAATTTAAGAAACAATCTTTTAATCAAAGTTGTCTCAAAAACCTCCCGGGTCGTTTTCCCTTGACGGAGCGTGAATTGAAAATCGGCTAAGTTCGTGATCTCGCGTTTAGAATGGGTATAAAGACTTTTGATTTGGTTTCTAAATCTACTAAAAGGGAAAGCATATAAAAGAGAAGCTAAACTTTTGGTTTTAAACTATTTTTATACTAAAAATTAAACTAATATTAATTCTTCGATTTAAAACTACAAGATTATACTAAAAATGATCTAAAAATATAAATGACTAACATGCTTGCTAAGTGACGTGAAATATTCATCAAGTGCGGGCTTCGGTTCAAAAAATTAAATGACAAGTAAAATAAAATGCTTAAAAATAAATGACAAGAAATTAAATTGCATTAAAAGTAAATGACGATATTTAAATTGGAAAAATTTTTATTGACTAGTAAATTTTTTTTACCCTTTAAACCTGCACTATAAATTCCAAAATCACTAATTCACTTAGCAAAACCAACAAGATATCTATCACTATCATAAAACAAATTAATTTACAAAACATAGCATTTAATGATAAAAATAAATCTATACTAAGCATGACAAAAATTCAAATAGGCAAACATATTATAAAACGATAAAATAAATCTACTCTAATTATTGAAAAAAAAATTAGAAAATAGAACCCGAACTGAAGAGCCGCAATTAAACGAATATCAACACACCCCCCACCCCCCCCCCCCCCCCCCCCCCCATGATTTATTTAGCTAAAATAAATAGTCACATTCGGTCTAGCTAAATAAACCCTTAAGCTCCACGCCTCATGAGTTGACCGGTACCAAATTTTTACAACACAAATTGTTAAAACAGATTAGTAACATTTCCTTTTGCAATAATAGGCCCAATAGTCTTTTAAAACAAACGCTTGCCTCAACAGTTTAATGAGGCCCAACAGCTAACCATTTAGATCATATATCCAAATGAAACCCACCATGGAACAAAATGAGGACCAGTTAACTAAGGACAAATGAAATCCTTATTAGTCTAATTCAACTCAACGCAAGACATGGTTTCCAATTCTGTAACTCGCACCTAATTCATAATAGTTTGATTTGACTAATTTTATATAAATAAAGCACAATCTAATTCTAACAAACAACGGAAAGCAGTGAGCTCAAGTTTCTAGCAAAATTATAAATGAAACTTTAAATCGAACAAGCACAAATCACTATAAATTGAAATGAAAACTTTATAGGAACGTAATAAGCTAACGAAATTAAGCAAATAGCACGACGAGATAAGCTCATCTAACAACCTAATAAACTTTAGAATGAAAAAAAACAAGCGACACGCACATAAGCTAAAGAAAAATAGTAGAAACAAGATCCACAATAGAATACCAAATAATTTAAATCTCTTTGTTAAATAAGCATTTGACTATTCAGCTAAAGCAAGCGAGATCAAGGCAACAAAAGAGTAATCAAGACATAAGCATTTAAGCTACTAAAATGACAAATCGAATTAGTCACTTAATGAAGCGATTTAGAAATTTATGCTCAAGTTAAACAAATAAGACTATTTGAAGCTTATCTTTTCAGTAAATAAGAGCTTCTAATAACACAAAGATAATATAAGCACAAAAATAAGCTAAACTCGAGCTTATTCTAGCTTATTATTTCGAAAAGTATTTTAAAATCTATAAAAATGATTCAAATGAGCTTAAAAGGCTTATAGGAGTCATTTTATAAACTTTTAAAAGCTTTTGAAAATAATAAGCCGTGAAAATAAGCACGAAATCACAGCTTATAGAATAAGCTAACAAAAAGAAATTTAAACTAGCAAATAAGCAAAACAAATAGCAAACCAAGATTTTTAATCAACTTCAAGCATTCTTTATTACATGATCAGATTAAGCTTAAGAAATTAGCTAGTACGATAAGCGGGAAAAATTAAAATAAGCTTATACATAATCTTGATAAGCTAAAAAAAACTAAACTACTACTATGAAAAATAAAGGCCTCCCTCTCCAAAAAAATGAAGGGGGTCGAGCTACATTTATAAGGGGGTGAGGGTGAGAATTGTAATTTTGTCCTCCATCATTCTTGCATTATTAGCCAATCATTGGCATGCTTTTGTGTAGCCTCGGATCACCAATTTTTCAGACTTAATCCAACCGATGATTGAAGGACACGTGTGACTTTTGGTAAGCTTCATTTGTACGCATGAATAATGGCCACTGGATCAATTTTGTATAAATTCTTTCTCATACTCGTCTCATGATAGATGGCCACGTGTAACTATTTTACTTTCTCACCCCATTTCTTCTAGTGGAGATCACGTGCTTCTTGTGAATTATTAAATGTTCTCGTGACTAGTCTTTTGAATTTAACACTCAGCCAACCTCATTCATTTGCCTAATTGAAATGGTATATCTCCGCCACGTGTCATGTTACCATTCGCCTCATTCCATTAGTGCTATGGCACATGATTAGTTTGTGATTTAATTTATGTGCACATGACCTGACGTCATGGTGACATCATGCATCTTCAATATTAACAAATTTCATCTGGACATGAAAATGGGCTTATATTAATTATGGGCTGGCCTGGCTCAATAAAATCTGAGGGCACTGTTGAACTCGTATTCTTGCGCTCTTTCCAATCCCGTGCTTGGTTTTATCCGATTTTGTCTTTTATTTTTGTCTTTTTTTTTATATCCGTACCTGCACTACTCAACACAAAAACAGCATATATATGCAATTTTTTATTATGTTTTTGGTCTTTTGGGGTCGTTTAATTAGGTAAAAAGTATGTATAAAATAGCGAATACCAATTCTCCTACTAAAGTATTGCCGTGTCCTCACGCAATGTAATAAATACACTTAGAAAACTAAGAATCTCAATCCCTCTCGACTAATTACCTCGAAAAGTAGCTAAGTGTTCATCGAGGTGAATTAGAGAATCAAGAGTTTAGAGAAGCCCCATTTTTACCATTATTGAAGATATACGCTTATTACCACTAATATTTTTGATTTGATTTTTTTTAGCAACTAACTAATTTGACTTTCGTTATTTTCATAACCGTTAGGGATCATAGAACAAGATGCATTTCGATCCGAAAATGCCCCAAAAAGGATAAATTCATCGTCCCCGACTTTTCACTCGCTCCAAACCAAGCTTAAAACGAAATCACAGTTAAATATCAGTTAAGATGCTAACACTACTCATATTTGCAACTTGTGAACTTTTCACTCCCGACAATTATTATATCTTAGGTGAGTGTGCCATTTTGAATTTCAACCATGGATCAACGTTTTGCAACATACTATGCTTTACGTTCCACCTAAGAATAATGAATTTGAAGGCGAGATCATCCCATGTAGCGACTTTGTTCGGCACATCACCCAACCTTATCGGCTAAGTGACCGGCTGTTGACACCCCTCCGAGACTAGTATCGAGACTCCGGACCTTAGTTTCAAAACTCTCAGGTTTCCTTTTCCGAATATACATGCTTATAAAAATAGAATAGTCAAAGGGCAAAAGCATATTTGAATTTAACAAAAAGAAGTCAATTATATCACACTGAATTATTTAGACATTATGCTATTGTAACCTCGTCCTTTTTGAGGCAGCCAAAACATCGGTGTGAGCCGGCCAAGATGCAACAAATTTTATCAGTCTCGGATTTTTATATTACTATGGGCTTTCTTTAGAAGACTACCACATCGGTTGTGAGCCGGCAAGAGGTAGTAAACTTTTATCAGCCCACAGCTTATTATATTTTGAGTTTTTTTTAAGCTTTATATTACTTTTTTATTATTATTATTATTATTTTTTTATATTATTATTTATTGTTATTATTTATTTTTTATTATATTTTTTTTTACTTTATATAGAGAAGACTTCTTTTTGAAAAATTCAAGTATAAGTTTGAACTAAGGACTACATTTTTGCTTTATTACTTAGAAAATTATTGATTTAGAATAACTCCAAAAACAGCACGTATATTAATCCGGTTAAGAGCTTATGGGAGAAAAAGCAACAAGTTACATACATAAGCTCTTAAGATTTCCAAATAATCCTTGCTGAGCATCCTACTCATACTTAACTCTATCATTTTTCATTCTTCACAAATTTTCGCGAACGCTTAGCCTAAAAGTTAAGGAACAAGCTAGAGCTCAACACGCTCGATTGGGTCAAAATTTACTCTATTTTTTACACTGAAGGAAAGTCAAAATTGTGACAAAAAGTATTTTATTTTTGAAATTTTTAATTTTTTTTAATTTTTTTGGGAATTTTGGTGGTAAAAACGGGATTACGTGAAAACAACAGCTGCAGGTACAATCAAATCGATAGATTCTCCCCATACTAAAACTACACATTGTCCTCAATGTAAGACTGTCACCCCCATACTAATTTCAAGGCATAATTCAAGTATTAAGGGTTCTCTACACAAATCTAAAGCCATTTATCAAGTATGCTAAAGATAAACGATAATCGATAAGATTAGGATATTGGATTCCCTAAATGAAGCTGGGGATATGAAGCTCGAATGAAATGGACAAATCAATGAGCATGAGGAGTCTTCAAAATCCGGGTATCCTGGACATAAAAACATAAACCACAAAACACAAAACACAAGAAAGGAAAGAGGCGATCCCCCTCACATTAATTGTTAGAAAATAGATAAGAATATAGAAATGCTTGTTTTTGTTAACCGAGTCACGAGCTTGACTCGACCCCGAATTAATTTGTCCATGATGGGAAGAGGTTTGGATAAACATTGAATTTTATGAAAGTTTCACTTTGATGAGATACACCTGGCATGAAAGAATGATAAATGGAGATTCCGGGGTCAAAAATGGTGTCTTCATTCCTGCAGGAAAGAAGATATGGTGGAGCAATGAGATACGTGAGAAAAGGAAGAAAGATCCATACAATATAAGCGAAGAGAGGTTCACTTAAAAGTATTAAATCTAGATGAAGGGTGGGATGGGTGGGTAAAACATTAGGCACATGAACTCTTGGTTCTCTTGTTGGGAAAATATCATTCACCACATCCATAGTAAGATTGCCCAGCTCGGGCTCAATCTTAAAGCAGAAATGATCATACTCCGGTGGAGATATGATGTGAGCGAGTTCATCGGCGAACTCCTCATGATAAAAATCACTCCTATCGGCAGGAGGAAATGGATTGATTGAAAGATCAAAGATGAACGAATCATATTGAGAAAAATCAGCATGAGTAGTGGTACTGCCACTACTCTTTTCTTCAATATGATCGTCATCAGAATAGAAAGCTTCATAATCCGGAAGAGAATAATCAGAACGGGTAGTGGTACTGCCACTACTAATCTCTTCCAAATCAAAGCAGAAAGATTCGGTTAAAGAATTATCAAAGGTGTTAGTCTCCTCCAAGAAAAGGTTAAGAGATGTGGAGGAAGACTTGGTCATAACATCGGAAGATGGGGTGGGATTATCTTTTAATGCTTCGATGTTAGCAATAAGAAGATTGACATTCAACAATTTTTCACGAAGGATATCGTCTTTGATTGTTAGAAGAATATCAGTATCAATCCCTCCAACTTCCGGGATAACAATCTCTACCACCTCTAAGCTGACGATCTCATCATCGGGAGGTGATGCATCGACATAATCGATGTTCTCATAAGAATCGTCATCATTAAAGTTGAATCATCATTGGAATCGATGATAGTCTCAGAATGTTCTTTGAAAGCTTCAAGAGAGGTAGGATTGTTACAAAGAGGCACATCACACACACTGTCGGGTTTGTCGGGGTTGACTTAGGTTGACTTTTTGACACTTGGGCTTGGACTTGACTGTGTCTTTTCCACGCTTTTCCATTCCGTGTCCGATTTTGTCGTTTTGGCTTTATTTTTTGTTATTTTCTTAGATATCCGTTCCTGCACAACACAATTAGCAAAACAAGCATATTTTTGGCATTTTAAGTCCGTTTTTGGTTATTTTAGCTCGTTTTTAAAGGTAAAAGGTACGTGTAATTAAACACATACCATGGGTTAACAAACACGATTATGAGATCAAATTTTCATTTCTTGTTTGAGTCATGTGAGATTGTATGAGATGGAGATGGTTATTTGTGACAAAGGGATTTATAGGATTAGTAATTTGTGGATTTGAGATATTGAAATAAATGTGACGACGAGATCAGATTTGATTAAATGGATTTGATGTGGCTGTTGTGGTTTGAGTTGATTGTGGTATAGAGTCTGTGATTTGAATCTGTTATTTTCTATTGACCTATGACTCGTTGTGACTCAGTGAGTCGACTCGGTAAATACCGAGTTGACTCAGTCATGGGTTGTGGCTTGTATAAATCGCCTAGTGAGGTGTATAAATCGCCTTGGTTGGTGTATAGTTCGCCTTGGTTGGTGTATAAATTGCCCAACTTGGGTGGTATAAATCTCCCAATGATATGGTATAATTTGCCCACAAGAGAACAAGATTGTACTTGTACTTTTTCCCTAAAAAAATAGATCTGTGTTTTTTCTTATCTTTCTTTAGATTTTTCCATTTTTTTTGATCTTATCACTTTTGGCTTAAACTGTGACTCATAAGCTCATAATCAGCAGATTAACATAAAAATAAGCCACATTATAAGCCCAAGGAAGGACGATATAAGCTCGAAATATACCCAAAACCAAGGTTTGACAACAAAAAAGCTCAGAAAACCAGATTATGCTGTTAGAAAAGCTTGGACAAGGACCAAATACACCATTTACCCAAAAGTGAGAAATAAGCTTAAAAAACCCAAAAATAGGCTGATAAAAGCTGTAATAAGCCAGAATCACTAAACAACAAAAAACAAAAAACAAAAAAACAATCCGTGGCTTTTCCCAAATAAGCCCACGAAAATAAGCAGAAATATAAGCTATAAATAAGCTGCTGAACACACGAAAGAACACAACACGAATACAAAACACCCCCGGTTAGCTCTTGATACCAATTGTCAAAGATCAAAACCACCTTATCGGGGGGTCTTGGTTGATCAAAATAAGAAAGATAGATCATTGTTTCCAGTGAGAGAAAGTAGAGAGAGAAAAGGGAATGAACTATGTGTTTTATTAAGATAAGAATGGAGTTTACACAATGATTCAACCAACCCCTCATGGAGAGTCATGAGGTGTATTTATAGCCTAACACAAAGCTATCTATATCACATATAAAATAATAGTCCCTGCGTTTAGCAGTTGGTCTATAGCTAGTCCAATTCACGTGTAAGACGCTAGCTTTACAAAATAGTAAGGCTAACAAAGAGGAAGTCTATGTTTGTCAACCACCAGGATTTGAAGATCCATACTTCCTTGACAGAGTTTACAAAGTAGAAAAGGCTCTCTATAGTTTGCATCAAGCTCCTAGAGCTTGGTATGAGACCTTGTCCACTTATTTGTTGGAAAATAGGTTTTAGAGAGGACATATAGACAAAACTTTGTT
>BQNB010183389.1:0-12408 GCA_026074375.1 Tanacetum coccineum | reverse complement strand
CTTCTGGTAACTAGATAATTCAAGTCTTAATCATATTGCTGTATACATTCAAGCAAGTCATCAATTGATAAAAAATTGAAGAAAGTCTCGATGATGAAATAAGTAGACACCTTCGTAAAATCTAACTTCAATCTCAAATAAGGGATACCAAATCAACTTCATGATCACTTGTCATCGTAGTCCGAATCCTTAGCCGTTTGTCATTTATTGAATCTTTCAGGGTCTTTTTAGCGTTATGTATCATGTTTGTTGTGTTGTTGTTCAAGAATGTCGTTAGACTAGACAAATGTTGTTTTTAATTGTCGTTAACGAATCCACATTTTTCTAGTCAAACTTGTCGTGATAGCATATTTAGTCCCCGGCTCAATCATCTTATAATTACTAGCAAATTACTAGATAATTTTTTTCGGATTTAAAATGAATTCCAGCTCATCACTAACTTTTGTGCTCGGGTCACGGTTAAACACAACCCTAGTCCAACATTAATATCCGGCCCAAGAAAAATTAATACATGGCCCCAATTTTTTGTAATACCCGGTCAAAACAGTAGACAAGGCCCAAAAGAAATGAGTTAGGGATATAAAATCTTAAGCAAATTCCTTATTCTCCTCATATTTACCATCACCCTAATCTCATTCTAACATAAAAAAAACTAATCACAATTTATAAAACACACATCAAAACCTCCTTTTTTACATCATAACGCAGCCAAACCATATGACAACACCATCATTTTTTTTTAATTTTTATTTTTGTTTTCATTTCTTGAACTGCTATTAACCAAACGAATCAAAATAATCCCAGATCCACCATCATTTGTTATGAGATGAAAATCAAATAAACCTATTTATTTGATTTCATATGGCCACAACCTTAATCGAAGTAGTCAAGAGTGCACTCGGCTTCAAGAGCATCAAGACCACTAAAGGTCACGGGTAGGTTTTTAATTTGAGTTCCAATCGAAAGAGAGAATAGTTTATAACAGATTTGTTATAAAACTTTCATTAATTTCGTATAACAAAGAGGTTTAAACCCTCACATAGATCCATGATGATCTTTTCGTGTGTTCAGATCTAAAAGGTCATGATGATTTTTTAATGAAACACGCAAACGAAAAGAGTCTGAGATCAAGATTTCTTAATGTGTTCGAGTCTTGTTGAGGATTGATAGGATTAGATGTGGAGAAGGTTGAAATTTGTTGTTGAGATTATGATGACGGGATATAGGATTTAGAACAGTTGGAATTGATTTGTTATGTGGGTTTGTGTTATGACACTGTGACGATGGTTGTTAATGTTGTTAATGAGTGTTGGTATTGCATCGAGTCATTTCTGTTTGATTTTCTTGAGATATTGATGCGACTCATTTGAGTTGACCGGGTCAACTCAGTAATAACCGAGTTGACTCGGTTTGTATTGAGGTTTTTTAACAAAACACAATGAGGCAAACCGCAACCTTTAGACAAAATGCAACATTTTTGAAATTTTGGCAGCATTATGGTTTGTTTTTTAAGCAATATTGGTCTTCAATCACTTGCAAAACGCAAGTTCCAACAAAATGCAATGGCAAAACGTAGCTGAGAGGCAAAACGCAACCTGCAAAATTTTTGTACTCTTGTACTTTTTTCCTTAAATTGTAGATCTGGTTTTGTCTCTTTCATCAAAACGCAACCAAGAAACTTATAAAAATAAGCTTGAAAATAGTCTTTTAAGCACAAAACATAGCTGGTTTGAACTCAGATTGATGACAGAACTTATAACAACAATATGCAACCTGTTCTTGACTTTTTCACAAGAAAAATAACCATGATGAACAGTAACACCATGAATGAACAGTAAATTGGGATAACAACAGTTGATGAATAGTAACTGAAACAGTATATGAACAGTACCCGGAATAGTAACATGAACAGTAACAATGACAACAAACAAATGATACAATACACCCCTGCAGCTCTGATGCCAATTGTAGAACATAAATGACATACAAGAAAAAGGGATTAAAATTGATCTGGAGGTTGGATAAAGTGAAATAAATGAATAGCCATATTATTAGAGAATAAAGGAAGAAAGATGGGAAGAGTGTGTGTGTGGTAGAGAGAAAACACACACACACACTTTTACAAAAGTGAGCTTCACCCCTCCATGGAAGTATGGAGGAGGTATTTATAGTCCTAGTGGCACTTAACTATTGTAACTAGTCATTATTAGTCCCTACATGTCACGCTATAAATGAACTAATGTAATTCCGTGTTTGTCACCATATTTTAAGGCTAACAAAAAGATTTTTTTTTTCAAAATACCAAAAAGATTTGACATATTTTTCATAAAAAAAACCTTAAATTAACAAAATCTCATGCTTAGTTTCATGATTCCAAGTTTTTATAAAAAGCTTTCAAATTGAAAATACGGAATCATGATCTAAGGGGGAGTTATTAAGATTTTTCATTCTCGAACATCATTTTCAAAATTAAATAAAAACAATGATTTCTCACAAAGAATGAGTTTGAAAATGTTATGGTTTCAAGGGGGAGTTTTTATTTAAGCATCTTCATTTTCGGACTAAGTACTCTACATGATTTCATTTCAAGGGGGAGTTTTTGGAAAAAAATTCATTGTTCAAGGGGGAGTTTGTGAAAATTTATAAACAAATTTCAAAGAAACAAGGTCTGAATTGAAAATTAAAAGTACAGGGGCTAAAAGTGTCAAATTTCAAAAATATTTTCGGTGGGTATAAAAAGGGGAGTCATTTTCGATTTTCACTTTTTATTATTACCGAATCCATTTCCGAGTTTGAGAAGAAATTCATTCTAAGCTTTCTAAGTTCATTACAACGATTTCAATTTCATTTCTTACTCAAACGTAAGTAGATTAACGTGTTTTGATTGATCTTTGATGGTTTTGGGTTACCGAATTTAAATTCGGTAAAGATGAAGATTACCGAGTTTGTGTGTGATTGAATTTTTGTTGAATATTACACATTTAGGATAATATTAGGCATCGATTAAGTAAAAATGTGATAAATGGCCTTACAGTGATAATAGAATGAATAGGATTGACTTTAGTTTGAAACTCGGATGAAGATTACCGAGTTTGATTTTTTATCGAGTTTAATTATTTGCTTAAAGTGCTAATCTGGAAATAATATCATCATACAATGGATCGAGTTTGGTTTTAATAAGTTCATATGAATCATCGATTGTTAAACTCAGTAATAGTCAAAAATTTAAACTCGGAAAGGTCAAATGGTCAAACTCAGTAAGAAGTCAAATGTCAAAACTTAGTTACAGTTTACTTGTGGAAATGTGAAGATGTTTGAGAAAGAAATAATGTTGTTGACTAATGTTTGTGATGCTTAATGTTTGAATGTCTGTGGAACAAAAAGATCAGTTTCTCATGTGTTGTGAAAACGACAAATAATTTTGGCAAAGAAAACAAGTTTTCATGAATTCTAAGCTGTGGGTCATATATGTCTATTCGTAATTGTTTAAGTGGACTAAGTCATGTCCGGCTTAGGCCGTTTTCTGCAATGAACAGAATGAGGAGTGAGTGACTTAGTGTCCATTCAATTATTGAATTAGATGTGTTTGTATTCATGGTTTAAGATTCATAACAAAAAGTGAAAGCAAAAGTGTTTTTATAAACTTGAAGTTGTTAATCCAAATCACAACTGTTTAAGTGGACTAAGTCATGTCCGGCTTCGGCCGTTTTCTGCAATGAACAGAATGAGGAGTGAGTGTCTTAGTGTCCATTCAGTTGTGGGTTTGTGATTACATGCTTCTAGGTTATCTTTAAAAAGAATGTTTTTGACAAAAGTTTCTGGAAAAAGTTCTCAAAATCTGTTATTGTGGAAAAATGATACTCTGTCACAAAATAATTTTAAGAAGTTGATTGATTTCTCTTTAATTTTTCATAAAAGAGTATTGCTTTAAATCAAAATAGAAATCATCATCATTCTTGAAAGAGTATCATGTCAAAAAGAATTTCTGGTGATGATATTCTAAAAACAGAAAGAGAGTTTAATCTATACGTGAAAAGGCAAATCAAAAGTGTGGTCGAAAAAGAATTGCCATAACACACAAAAATTGGTAAATCAAAAGAATAAAGCGTATGACATGTGCTAGAAAAAGCAAGAACGAGCACATGGGAAACAAACTGATCAAACATATGTTCAAAAAGAATTGCCAGAACATATAAAACAGACAGAGTGGAAAAAGACAAAAATGTCAAATGAATTGTGCGTTATCTAACATCTCAATTGTAATCATTCAGTAATCATCATGGCACAACAACAACATGCAGCTGATGTTCATCCAGATGAACTGTGCCCTCCGAACAAGAGATATGATCTTATGGATGTTAACAAGAAAGTTGATCTTGAGCATGTGCAATGTCCACCAGAAAGCAAAATTCTGACGAATATCATCAAGAATCATCCATTACGATTCAGCATTGCAGCTTCTTCATCCGTTCCATGGATTTATATGGCACAGTTCTGGCATACTTTGAAGGAAGACGGATCAAAGTATCGGCTCAGGTTTATGCTGGACAAGAAAGAACTCACTCTTACACTGGATGACTTCAGACAAATCTTTCATCTTCCACAAGCAACTGCCAACAATCATAATTCATTCGTGCCACCACCATCATTTTCTGACATGGTTCCATTCTACAAGCAAGTATTGGGATTTACAATGGAGTTAAAGACACAATCGAATTTCAAGACTACTGGTCTTCTGCAGCCATGGCAAACGTTATGCAAAATATTCTCCAAATGCTTAACAACACGTGTCACTGGATGGGACCAACCGCCGTTGCAGATAATGCAAATGTTGTATTGCTTTGTCAACAACATTCATGTAGATTATGCGGAGTTACTATGGGAAGGACTTATTCTCTTCATCATCTAACATCTTCGATTCCTTATCCAAGATTTACTAAGATCATCATTAGTCATTACATGACTAATTTTCCCGAGATTTCAAGGCGTGCTCGAGACAGGTATCACAATCTGAAATATGATGATATAATGAAAAATATCTTTAATTCAGGAAGATACAAAGACAAAGTTGGAATGACGATTCCAACTTGGATGATTTCAGAAGTAATTAAAGCACACGGAGCATTATGGATGTATTCGGGGTGTTTGGAATAGATGTTCCTCTGACTCAGTCACAACTGACTGAGTCTACCCAAGGAATGCATAGGACACCTAGCGCCCCTAGGTCACCTAACCCTAACATGGATGCAGGAGTGTCAAGTGCTCCAAAACGATTAACTATGATTCGTTTTCGTATTCCTCAAAGGAGATCCACACGTCTTACTCCACCAGCTCCAGTGCCAACAGTTGATAAAGCAGATGAGATGATTTTACAAGACACATTACAAGTAAGTCTTGTTGAACACAAAAGTCGAGAAGAGCAAGAAGCTAGAGCAAATGTTGAATTGGTTAACGAGCACTTGGCATCCGTGGAAATTGAAAAGATGGTGGAAGGACCAGAGAATGTTATTGACGATAGTTCAATCCCTAGGAATGATGATCAAAATATTCCCGGAACTAGGTTAGAGCCCAGGAGTGATAAGGAAAGTCCAGAGGTGGAGATTACTAATGATAAAGAGGTGGAAATTACTAATGTTGTAATACTTGTAAATGTTAATGAAGAAGAGGAAGAAATAACTGATGAGGTATATGAATTAAAACGAAGGGAGAAAGGTAAGATTGTAGAGGATTCTAGGAGTACACCATTCCTCACAACAATTAGATCTCCTAGTATTCATACTGATCTCGTATCTTCAGATACTGAGAAACTCCAGGAATTAACGGTAACTGATACTACACTTACACCATCATCAAGTTCACTCAACACCAAGTTATCTACCACAAACCGACTTCTATCATTATTCAAAGCTAAACCTGCTCGTTTCAAACGCTACAAGAGTTTCTTTTAGAAGTTACAGAGACGTTATGGATATTGTGTGTAACATCTAAGGCAATAGTTCTTGTCAAGAAGTATTTAATACTCATGTGGATCATATACTCAGGAAGTAATGGTTAACATCACTACCCACTATGGTAGATAAGCATATCAAGGAGCAAGTCGAAAAGCAAGTTCCTGAGCAGGTTAAAGTTCAAGTTCTAGTGTATGTTGCAAAAGGGATGCTTTTGGAAAGGCGACAGAATAAAGAAGAGATAGATAAGATGATTGCTAAAGCTATTATTCAAGGTAGAGCGTGGTAATTACAGGTCCGAATTTTCCTTTCAGATTCAAAACGCAATTGATGTACTAACATATTCTCTTCTCTGAGTTAATGCGTCTGTAAGAAGGTTATTTGTCTGGACATATTCTTCTAGTTCATCCAACTCAACCTAAACAACATATGTTCCAGAAATACAATATCAATGTATCTATTCAATGAAAAGCCGGTATCTTCAGTTGCAGCAACAAGACATAGCATATGGCTGGCACTTCTGATGAAAATTTGGACATTCAGGTACCACTCAAACTTACTTGTAGAACTTCTGTCGTTCGCCCCAAGAGTTCAGGGACGATCCTCATGATGGATGCTCATTTGAGGGGGAGAATAGTGCAAAGGGGCAGAAAGGACTCGGAGTTTGAAGCATATGTGACTGGAGTGTCGTCTAGACAAGTCAATGAAAAAAGACAAGGTCAATCAACTAAGAAGTAAAGGAGCTAACAGTGTTATGATTTTTGGACTGTAGCTTATGCTTCAGATGATGATGAAATACTAACGAAGCACAAGTATCACAATGATTTCATGGAAGATAGTGTCTCTGGACATTAATGAGGCAGTGCTAATGAAATTTGCTGGTGAGATGTTAAGACAAAGATTGTACTTTCAGAGTTAAGCATCAATTTCAATTGATTCAGATGACGATTTTCTTGATAGAGTGACATTGTTTGGGAAATCAGAAGGAAATTTCTTGCTTTCCACATCATTGGAAAGACCACACCTTTGTTTCAAAGCTGTCCAGAGAGATCTTGACAGCTCATAGCATTGTCTATGATAAATCAAGATTTTTGTATTTGAGATAGTTCAGGGCCTGAGAAAGTTTTGTGTTGTCATTCACAAGGTTCCTGTATTTATCTTCAATGATTTTGATATATAGTATGATCGGACTTACAGATGGGTGAATAGTGGTAAAGAAATTTATCCTTATGCTAGTTATGGTGTTGAACATTAGAAGAATCCTCATGCAAAGATCTTCTACATAAAGATGCAAAAAGAGCCTGGAAAACCAAAGGAAGTTGTTTATTCGAATTCAAAGATCATCCAAGTTATCAAGACATACTGGGAACTGGGCCATGAACACAAGTTTATCACAGAGATAGTTGCAAGAAGAGCTAATGAGTGCATAGTGTCAATTACTGAGCCTGATTACAAGAATCTCAATAAGAATATATTGGAGGTGTATTGTACTTGCGATCATGAATGGCAAGGTACCCTGGATTTTGTAGAAACATGTCTGATTTGTAGGTCTTTTATCCTGTTTTCATCAGAAGTTCAGTGATATGGGAAAGAGTGCATGACTTTCAACTTGGAATAGAAAGTTATCAACTGAAAGTTAATCTTGCTGCACTAATAATATCTTTCCAGGAATTGAAAAGCATAAAATGTTCTCCATCATCTATGAGCCCATGCATGGAATAATATACAAGAATAGTCAAGAAAGAGAAAAGGGGATGAGACATTTAGAGATTCTATTGTTTTTGTGATGAACACTAACAGCGTATTAGTAAGTTAAAGAGTTACAAATTAAATGATGTTAACAGTATGGGACTTATATAAGAGATTCATCGAAGATGAGGTTGTAGTATCCGAAATTATTTGTAGAAGAATTTGAAGTGAGTATTGAAGTATCACAATAGCTGAGGAAGATGGGGAGTTGTATGGGAATAGAAGTCCTCTTGCGACTACGAAGGGTACACCTAGAATATTCGGACCATTAGGGGGAGATTTTAGGTTCATAAATAAAGTGACGATTATGTGGTTTAATTATATTTGTCATTGTCTTTATTTTGTTAAGAATATAAAGTAGACTTGTTATTAAGGTTTATTATGCAAAAAGAAAGGATAGTGTAATTATCAAAAAGTAAAGGGATAGAAGTGATACTTAGAAAACTAAAGGAAGGAACAGCTTCCTTCCCTCGCCTTAAAATACCTCCTTCTTATCCCATTAGAAGGGTAAGCCTTGTAATAATCTTTTCCATTTTCCCTCCATTTTATATCATTTAAAAATTAAATACTTGCCTTCATCTACTATTCTCTCTAAGCTTTATGATGGATCATGTATGATTCAAGATAAACAAGACCTAACACTCTATGGGCTTAAGCAGGCCCCCAAAGCTTGGTTTCAGCGGTTTGCTGCTTATATTACTCGGGTCGGTTTTTCTCATAGTCGATGTGACTCTTCTTTATTTATCTACAGAAAGGGGACCGATACTGCTTATTTGTTGTTATATGTTGATGATATTGTTCTCATAGCTTCCTTTCGAGAGTTTGTTGCAACCGATTATGAGTTCATATTCATCAGGAGTAGGCTATGAACTAGATATGGGTATTCACTCCGTCTTAAGTTATTTTTTGGGTATATCGGTTACACGTGATTCTTCTGGATTATTTTTATCTCAGAAGAAGTATGCAGTTGAGAGTTTTGAGCGGACCGGTATGGTTAATTGTAATCCCAGTCGGACTCCCGTAGATACTAAGTCCAAGCTGGGTGATACAGGTGTTGTGGTCTTTGATCCGACTCTCTATCGGAGTCTTTCTGGTTCTTTGCAATATCTGTTTTTTACTGACGGATTGCTCTTAAGTTTTTTGATGTTCAGTAAGTTTGCCTTCATATGCATGATCCTCAAGAGCCTCATTACTCAGCTCTTAAACGGATCTTGCGTTATGTTTGTGGTACTTTGAATTATGGGTTGCAGGTATTTTCATCCACTACTTCGGATTTGGTTGCATAATCAGATGCGGATTGGGCTGGCTATCTTGTCACACCCCTAAAATCGGACAGGCTAGCGGAGAAATAGTTGCAGTGGGTACGACTTTATAGCACAACAATCAAGATATAGGAAACGACCTTAAATGGACGTTTTAAGATAAGATTTCATTCGAAACCATAACAAAATATCAAAGTTTATATATTAGGTCCTATATGTTTTAAAAGTCATAAACATTTCCACATACGTTTTTAATTAATCATAAGCTTTCAACTACCAACATAAGTGACTTTAGTTTTATAGATAAAAGTTGCATCTGAATTTAAATAACACTGAAATCCATCTTCTTTGATATCCATCTCGGCTCAAATCCAAGTTTTGTATTTTGACCTAAAATTAATAATGCCCTAAAAGTCAACACAACGGTTGAGTGAATTCATAGGTTTATCAAGTAAAGAGTGGACCACAAGATTTAAGTGAAAGTAGACTATGAAACAAATTCAGTAGTCCAAAACATGTATTATTGCGCTAAGCTCATGACCCCGAAGCCTTAACTGTCTGTCTGCCCCAAATAGGTAAGGGTGTATGCAAAATAGCCTACAGTTCTCTGAATGTTAAATGCACCCATGATAACTTGTTGACCCATAATTTTCGGGTGGGGGATTGTTAGTCTCCGATATGATCTATCACAACACTAGCGCTCACTATAATTGCAATTGACGGTTTCATGATATTAGGGTACTTAGATTGCCAATGTGGTAACTTAGGCAATAATAATCGGCAATAATCTAGATTGCATACAGTTTAGAATCTTGTGTCACGTAGTAAAAACAGGCATGGTAAATTTTCACCGTAGGAGTTAATAAAACATATGGATAAAAAAGGGGCTTTGAACTCACCTCGACGATGAAGGGTATATCAAAAGTATTCACAATTGAAATGCGTCACGCTTATGATCGAATGCAACCTAAATCAGATGGTCGTATTATAAAGTACTAAACACATTTGATTATTTAAAGGTCGTATAGCTCATTCATATATCGTTCGGGCTACTCATAATTAATTGCGGTCATTTTTTTTTTTTTTTTTTGTTATAGTGAGTATGAGGAGCAGACACTTTAAATCGTGTTAAATCCAATACAACCTCGTCGATAGCACCCCAAAGAGCCTCTTATGAATAAACTCCCTTAGTAATTATTACTTTTGATTAAACTAATACCCTCATATAATTCTATATAGCTACATCACCATCTACGTTTTAGTGAATATTATTTATAAAGTAAAAATACGTTTATAAGTATACCTTTAGTCAAAACTAGCCATAACTTTTCTCGTTTTAAGTCCGTTTCTTTTGTTTCTTACTGTTCCACGACTTTAAGACGATTATCAAAATATTCATTTTTAAAATCTATGTTTTCTCGTAGAATAGTGATTTTTACAGTTCATTAACAGGTTATATATTTATTTTTATAGATTTAGTTATCGTTAAATCTGTAAATGTCATCATACTTATTCTTTTTAACTCCGTTTTATTTTTAGCTATTTCTTTCGAGCAGTCTTCGTATTTACAAGTTATTATCGATTTATTGATGTTTTAAAAGTATATAAGTTTCTGTTGTGTGAATAGTAACTTTTATAAATATAGTTTTATAAGTTTTATTATTTTAACGTAACTTGGAATTTGTCGTATCTTTTTCTAGTTATAATGTTTTTTCGAGTTTCTTATTCATTTTGGATTCATCATGAGGATTTTCGTTTACTATCTTTTTAAAAACATGGTAGGGCTGTTACCAAGGCTATCGACCAAAACAACCCTTTAACCCTAATCTTGCATTAACACTTTTTAAGTTTAACCAAGATTGTAAAACACTTATGTACCCATTTATAACATGATCTTACTATCAACATAACATGTGTATAAGTGCACAAATTTATAATCACAAGTAAAAATACATTTTACATGTTAAAAAGGTCCTAATGGTGATTTAGCTATATAGAACATATATACTCATAAAAATGATAAAAGTAAAGACATAAAGGTTTTTAGATAACCTTATATTGATGTATGATGATGAGAAATATGCCCTAAACCCTTGTTTAGACTTTAAACCCAAGCTTGCAAGTTTATAAACCCTAGATTAGTTTGAAAACCTAATCTTTCCTTTTCTTGCTTTAATCCTTTTAAAGGCTTGATCAAACCCTTAAACCATCTTGAGGTATCTTAGATATAGTGTATGAAAGCTTGTATGAGTTGTATAAAAAGATTGTATGGTTTGTTCTTGTGGTTATTTTTGGGACGTGGGTATGTAAGCCACAAAGAGAGAGTTTTGTTTGATTTTTCTCAAGGAAATGACTTATGTGTTTTTATCTCTTGAAGTGTAAGACTTATAAGTGTACTAGGAGTTAGTTAAGTGGTAAACAAAGACCATAAAGAGCAAAGGGGAGGGGGGTTCGGCAAGACTCTACAAAAAAAAGGGTGACTAGTGACTAACATCACTAGTCATGACATAAGTCCTTACTAACCATGCATGTGCCCATACTTATTCATAAATGCTTATGTTTCTTTGTCCTTCAATAGTTGAGAACATTCCCATAGAATAAGGAAGTAATGTCTAGCTATTTACTTGCATAAAAGAAAGTATTACTTGTAATATGAAGGTATAAAGTTATAAGGTAAAGTGTAGTCTTGATATTTAAATGTATACTTGCAAGTTGAAAAAGTTTTGATATTTTCTTTGTTATCTTAGCTCCAAATCCGGCCCTATCAACATATATGTGATAATATGAGTAACTTTTAGGTATTGGGTATAAAAGTGGGTATTTATTGAAGCGTACAAATATTTTTGTGGTTTCGGGAATGCCTAAACGTATTTAATTGCGAAACGTAAACGTTTTACGCAACCAATAAAAATAAAATATAAAAAGTTGATTAATACTTTTGTAAA
Organism: Tanacetum coccineum; assembly: GCA_026074375.1. NCBI lineage: Eukaryota > Viridiplantae > Streptophyta > Magnoliopsida > Asterales > Asteraceae > Tanacetum > Tanacetum coccineum. The sequence continues at coordinate 504 of BQNB010183389.1, read as the reverse complement.
AATACTATATTGCTTGCTTGACGAAAACTTTAATTCGTTTGATGTCCGTTTACGCTAATTGTTGATTTTTAACTTACGCGATTTAACTATATAATAAGAATTAAAAGTAAACGCGTACGAGAAAAAAAAATTAGTAAAATAGATGACGTCGTAAATGACCTGAAAATACGGAATGTTACATGTCACCTCACCGGTTAGAAGAGCCTTGTCCTCAAGCTCAGGTTGCAACAACCTGAGGAAAGGGAACTGTTCAGAGAAAAGATTCGGATATTTCTTCCGGAATTGGTCTTCACGTTCTCAAGTATACTCAGCTCCTTGCCGAGAGTTCCAACGAACTTTTACCAACGGGATTTTTCTTCGCTTTAGCTTCTTCACATCCCTCTCTACGATCTCAATAGGCTCTTCGATAAATCATAGATTTTCATCAATCTCGATCTCATCCAAAGGTACTTGAACATCTGACTCAGCCAAACATTTCTTGAGATTAGACACATGAAACGTGTC
>BQNB010183387.1:0-12408 GCA_026074375.1 Tanacetum coccineum | reverse complement strand
AAAATTTATTCTCATTCTACCCATTAGGAAAGTCAAAACTGTGACAAAACACTTATTTTATTTTTGAAAATTTTTAAAATTTTAAATTTTTTTGGTATTTTTGCAAAAATTTTGGTGATAAAAACGAGATTACGTGACAACAACGGCTACAGGCAATAATCAAATCGAAGATTCCCCCCCATACTAGAACTAAACATCATCCTCGATGTTTTAAAAGGGGTACCTACGTAAATCTAAGGCCGTTTATTAAGTGTGCCAAAAGATAAAACGTTAGTCGATTAGATTTGGATATTGGATTCCCAAAATGAAGCTGAGAATGTGAAAAACCGCGAGCATGAGAGGCATTAAAATCCGGGACATCCTGGACAAATAAACCACAAAAACACAAGCATACGAGAAATGGAAGAGGCACACCTCCTCACGTCACACAGTTAGAAGAAAATAGAAAGAAGATAGAAGGATAAGCATGGGTTGCCTCCCACGAAGCGCTTGTTTAAGGTTACTATGCTTGACCCGTCCCCGAGTTCATTAGTCCATGGGAAAAGTTTGGAGATCCGGGACTACCAATTGTGGTACGTCTCCTCCAAAGTAGTGCTTCAAGCGGTGACCATTCACTTTGAAGTTTGGCCCGGAGTTTTGGGATAACTCGACAGTGCCATATGGAAAGACTTGGGTTACAGTGAATGGTCCACTCCAGCGGGTCTTAAGCTTGCCCGAGAAAATTTTCAATCTTGAGTTAAAGAGGAGGACTTGATCACCGATGTTGAAAACGCGGTTTTTGATCTTTGCGTCATGAATCCTCTTAGTTTTCTCTTTGTAAATCAAAGAATTTTCATAGGCTTGATCACGCAGTTCATTTAATTCATTAAGTTGAACTTTGCGTTGATCTCCCGCGGTCACTAGGTCAAAGTTTGCATGTTTTAAAGCCCAATAGGCTTTGTGCTCGAGCTCAATCGGTAGATGACATGCCTTTCCGTACACTAGCTTGTATGGAGTACACCCGATGGGTGTTTTGTAAGCTGTGCGGAAGGCCCAAAGTGCGTCATCTAGTTTATCCGACCAAGAGGCACGGTTTTCGCCTATGGTCCTTTCAAGAATTCTTTTCAAGCCACGATTGGATACCTCAACTTGCCCACTTGTTTGTGGGTGATACGCGGTGGAGAGACGATGAGTGACTCCGTATTTAAGCATGACCTTTGCAAACTGGTCATTGCAAAAATGGGTTCCGCGATCACTTATGATTGCACGAGGAGCACCGAATCTGGCGAAGAGAGATTTGAGAAATTTGCAAACAACTCGGGCGTCATTGGTGGGGAGCGCTTTTGCACTTAACCATTTTGACATGTTAATCGTTGGCACGAGTATATACGTGTTCCCTCTTGAAGACGGGAACGGCCCCATGAAGTCAATGCCCCAAACGTCAAAGATTTCACAAACTTGGATGGAATTTTGAGGCATCTCATCACGTTGTGAAATTTTTCCTTGACGCTGGCACGAGTCGCAGTTTTTAACCAACTCGTGGGCATCTTTGTAAATCGTGGGCCAGAAGAAACCGGCATCAAAGACCTTTTTGGCGGTGAGATTTGCACCATGATGTCCCCCCGTGGGTCCATTATGGCAAGCTTCGAGGATGTCGAAAGCTTCCTTGCCGTGCACACACCGCCGGATCACTTGATCCGCACATATCTTAAACAAGAAGGGGTCGTCCCAAAAGTAGTGTTTGACGTCTTTGAAAAACTTTCTTTTCTGCTGAGACGACATCCCTTTGATCACAAAATTCCTCGCATGGTAGTTTGCAAATCGGGCTAACCATGGGCTTTATATCCCACAAAAAGTAACCATCATCAAGTGTCACGAGATGAAATGTTTCCCGTAATTTCCTGTTTTCTCGAGCTCACTTTGATGGGGATTTCTCAAGTCTTGTAAGGTGGTCGACGGCGGAGAATTTTTGCTCCTTTTTTTATCACGGATAAACGACTTCAAATTCTTTGGGCAGCAAAATCCACCGGAGCAATCTTGGCTTAGCATCCTGCTTAGCAAGCAGATACTTGAGAGCTGAATGGTCCGTATACACTATGCTTTTAGACAAGACAAGATATGGCCAGAATTTCTCGAAAGCATACACCACGGCAAGTAATTCCTTTTCCGTTGTAGTGTAATGGTTTTGCTTGCATAGTGTATCGGCTGGAAGTGCTTGGTCTTACGTTGCCCCAGGACTGCCCCAACAGCAAAATCGCTTGCATCACACATGATTTCAAAGGGCAAGTCCCAATCGGGGGCAACTAGAATTGGAGCCTGGGTCAACTTCAACTTAAGGGTTTCGAATGCTTCGATGCATTCCTTCGAGAAGATAAACAGAGTTTCTTTTTCAAGGAGGTGGGTCATAGGCCAGAAGATTTTGGAAAAATCCTGAATAAATCGTCGGTAGAATCCGGTGTGACCGAGAAAACTGCGAATACCCTTCACGGTAGTGGGATGAGGCAATTTTGCAATGACATCCACTTTTGCCTTATCAACCTCAATACCGGACTTAGAAATCTTATGGCCAAGGACTATTCTTTCCTTGACCATAAAGTGGCATTTTTCCCAATTTAGCACAAGATTGGTGTCTTCACACCTTTGGAGCATTTTGTCTAAATGGGAAAGGCAAGAGGAGAAAGAATCACCGAAAACCGAGAAATCATCCATGAAGACTTCCATGGTTTTTTCAATCATATCGTGAAAGATTGCAACCATACACCTTTGGAACGTGCCTGGTGCATTGCATAAACCAAAAGGCATGCAACGATAGGAAAATGTCCTGTAAGGGCGGGTGAAGGTAGTTTTTTCTTGATCAAGTGGGTCAATCGGGATCTGAAAGTAGCCAGAGAATCCGTCTAAAAAGCAATAGTACTCATTTCCGGCTAATCTTTCAAGCATCTAATCCATAAATGGCAACGGGAAATGGTCTTTACGAGTTGCATCATTGAGTTTTCGGTAGTCGATGCAAACTCGCCATCCCGTAACCAACCTAGTGGGTATTAACTCATTTTCTTCATTTTTTACCACGGTTATGCCTCCCTTCTTAGGGACACAATGAACTGGGCTTACCCAGGGACTGTTAGAGATAGGGTAAATTAACCCGGCATCAAGAAGTTTGATAACTTCTTGCTTAATAACCTCATGGATTTTGGGGTTAACCCTTCTCTGATGTTGAACTACGGGTTTGGCATTTTCCTCCATCAAAATCTTATGGGTGCAAAACTGTGGATCTATCCCCTTAATATCAGAAATCTTCCAAGCTATGGCATGTTTGTGTGACTTAAGAACCTTGATCAGGGCGGTTTTATCCTCATCTTTCAAGTTTTTAGCGATTATGACGGGTAATTTGTCATCACCCTCCAAAAACGCATACTCAAGATGGGATGGTAAGTCTTTGAGTTCAAGGTCGGGAGGATCTTCACATGAAGATTTGACCTTTTCAGGCACATTAATTTCACAAACATTGGAGACGGAGGGAGATTTGGGGTCACATTGTGAGCACAATTAACAATTCCTTAAGGTAAACAGTATCTCCCTCAGAATCGAGATTGCCGTCTAACACTGGATGTGTATTGGAATCATTCATGTTCAAGAATTAATCGTTCTCTTATCATTAGAAAAATCATTCCTCCGAGGGAGTGAAAGATGGAGAGCGAGATATCGATTCATAAAGGTCGAAGTAGAAGTGGATTGCCACTTTCAGAATTTTCAATACTTCTTGAAATTATTCTTCACAAGCAATGTCAATAACATCGACTCGGTTAACGATTCAATGATATTATTGGAGAAAGTTTTAGTATACCAACTTTGGAAGGTACGGATGGTCATCATGTCTTAGGGTCATTTGTTCACCTGTGATATCGTCTATCAAGCACGTAGTCGTCCTCAAGATAGGTTCTTCCTAAGATTAGGGGACCCGAGGATGGCAACGTAATCAACGACCACAAATTTGGCAGGAAGAAGAATCGTTCCAACTTTCACGAAAAACATCCTCGGCGAGATGCCGGTTAGAGTAGAATCGTTTTACGGTCAGCAGTTCAAGTACTTCGGGTTTGGTCAAAGCATGGGAGACTTAGTTTCTTTCAAATGGGAGAGGCATTAGGTTGATGCTTGCACCGAGATCAGCCAAGGCTAAGCATTCATCCATCTCCGGATGTAATCACGGTATAAGATATCTACGGGGTCTCCAAGTTTATCGGGAAATCTTTTTTAGGATAAACCGCCGAGCAATTCTCGTTTACGGTATCTTTGTCAATTAATTTTTCTTATCCTGTCTTGAGGGATCATTTCTATAAACATTGGTGCAAAGTCAGGCATGTGTAGAGAGCGTTCGCCCCCCGAAAATTAGCTCGAAATGGAGATTCCAAAAAATCTCCATAAATTTTGAAGGCTTGATGATCGTCTTTTCTAGGAACATTCTTCTTTGTTGGACACTTGAAGGATAGGAATGTTGGTTTAGTCTTTGAAACAACAAAACGGGATCTCCAATTTGGTCATTTAGTTTGGAACCCACCGGAGGTTGGATGTTTTCGGTGTTGGTTGCAACCGTAGCCTTTGTCACCTCGGGTTCATTTGCCCATATTTTAGGAGGAGAAGAAATTTGAGGTCCATATAGGAAAACACCGCTTCGGGTAGTGATTGCTTTTTACATCCTTTCGGGTTAGCATGGTGTTCTTGGAAGGAACCCGAGGCCCGAAGTGGAAAGCGGTTTTACTATTCAGAATTTGGTGATTCGGTCCGTTATATTGCCAATTTGATTTTGCATATTTGCATAACCGCGTCATTAGCTTTGACGTAGTTATCAAAATCGGGCTTAGAAACACCTGGTGCTGGAGGAACTGGAGCGGGAGCTTGGTAAGGTGGAGCTTGAAAAGTCGGGGGTTGTTAATCTCAGGGTTGGTTAATCTTGTCCTTGATTTATGTACCCCAATTTTGGTTAAAAATTGTTCACCCGATTTTTGTTGAATTTGTCCGCTCTGCCACTAACTCCTCATGTTTTCTGCTAGGGATTTGGTGTGTTGTGATATTCACCAGGAAGCTGAGTCTAGGTGGGGTTCAAAAACTAAGTACACTATCCTTAGCAATATTAGGGAAGAAAGGTGTTGATGTGAATTCCCATACGCATGAAGGGGTGGGTTTTCTAACTAAGAACACCTGGTCATTGGTTGTGATATCCTACTAAGGAGCGAGGCTAGGTAGGGTTCAAAAATAAGCAGCGCATTTCCCTTGCTTTGAGCAATCTTATGATTATGATGATGAAGATGTTGCAAAACGCTTTCTACAGGTAAGGTTATATTTTTTGTTCACTTTAAAATATCAAGTTACTGGTTTCCTAAATAAGTTGTTGCTTTGAGTCATGATTCCATACTTCGGAATTACGACATATGGAAATAAGTTGCTCTATGGTTGACTGAGTTGAATGAGTACAACATTTATTTCATTATATCATGTGTTGGATACACCCCCCCGCGCTCCCCAAAAGTTCACAAGCTCCTCCTATTGATGTGCTTACACATTTAGACTTATATTGACAAATGTTTCTTGTTAATTGCTTTGGGTTGGATATAGTAAAAATCGAGGACGATGAATTTATCCGTTAAGGAATTCCGTGATTATTCTATGGACGCTTCTCATTCACTATGATCCCAGTGTTTATTAAAATAAGGAAGTCAAACAGGCAGTCTCAGAAAGAAAAAGGAAAATCCAAAAATATTGGGATAGTTAGTGTACATATAAAAAAATTGGTGAAAACGGGACTCGTCAAAGCTATTTGATTCTTAGTTCCCTTTGAGAAACACTTTGCTACTTTTCGAGTAATTAGTCGAGGGGTTCAAGATTTCTTTTGTTTTCTGAGTGTTTACTTCTTTAACTTTGCGTTGAGGACATCTGGCTAAAATATCCTTAGTAATGGGGATTTGTCATGTGCTTAAATTACACTATACCATTTTCAATTAAAACGAAATTAAATGACTAAATAATTACCAAATATTACATCTCGTATTTGTATGTTTGCATTTGTATTGTGCAGGAACGAATATTCAAGAAAAGGACAAAAAGAAAGCCAAAAACAAACAAAGCCAAGCACGGGAAGGAAAAGACAAAGTCAAACCTAAGCCAAAGTCAGCCAAATGAAGAAAATACAACTTTCAAGGGATAAATTGCCAATAATAAACAAGTTAGTATTTCAAAGTGTTAAAAGACAAGGGTCAATTGCATACGGGCAAAGTTTAGGCTACAAAGGTTATAAAGCTTGATGGGGCCAAAGCAGCCAACTCTACCCAATATAACCATTTTCCCGCACCAATAAAACCCAAGGTTATCAACTAGGGATGTCGTTCCCATACTTTTTTCCTTTCCAAACCAGCTCTAACACCCTAGATAATCATTCAATCCACTCCTCTATCAACCCCCCCCCCAGCTGTATAAGTGCCAGTGCAATCCATCACCATTCCCACTGTATTTCGTATGGCTATGATTTGTCCTCAAAGAAAGCACAGAAAGAATTGAAGACTGGATTTCGTTTTAGACTCACACAACAAGCACACTTGGGTTTTTGTCTCTACAAAGAAACACAGAAGAAAAGCACAGTTGGAAGACCCAAGAATGAAAGCTTCGGCTATAAATAGAGCCTTTTGTAAGCCTTGAAGGCATCTTAGCATATCTTAGAATTTTAGTTTAATTGTTATTTTAATTAAGTCATTTACAGCTTATTGTACTTTTTCTTTCAGCTTTGTACTAATTTCCAAGTTTAATAAAGTGTTAAGATTTTATGTTAAAATCCAATTTTTAAATTCTAAGTTCTCACATGCTAACTAGTGCTAATTGCATTTGAAAAGCTTTCAAAGGAGCTTGTTTATAAGCTGTTTTTGTTTAGTAAAAGAAAAAAAAAGATAAGTAGTTAAGAGAAAATAACAAAAATCACTCTCAAATACACCACAGCTTATTTTATGGATGATAAGCCAGTTCTGGATGGGCTTATGGACATTACTAGCTTGTCTGTGACAAGCTAGAGCTTGTAGATCAGCTTGTAAAAGCTTAAGCAGCCCTGTTTAAGCAAGGGTGTTGTAAGTCTCTCTTTTTCTCGATTTTCTTACTTATTGTAGAACTACTTATAGAGCTTATTTGTTACTTATATTTGCTTATTTATGCTTTATTATGTTGTTTAGTACTTATCCTGCTTAGATTTCAGTTCAAAAATGATTTGTACAACTTTCCTAGTTAGTACTGGTAGCATGTGTAGTTAATACTGTTAGATTAATTTAGCTTATTTAAGTGCTTATCACTGATTGAAATCTGTTCATAAGTACCTTATTTTGTCATTTGATAATCTGTTTTTAACAAATTAGGATCCAATCAGCTTGAAATAAAATGACTTTTGAAAACTTTAAGAGGTTTTTAGAACTAGCGGTACTAACTTTTAACTAGCGGTACTAACTTTTAAAGCTAGCGGTACTAACTTTTAGTTAGTACCGGTAGTTCACCAATTTTTGATCTCACTTTTAGGATAGTTAGATTAGGTTTTAGGTTATGATTTTTTGAGCATAAGCTCATTGGAGGGTGAACTAAATCTGTTTGAGGTTTGTTTAAAGTTTTGAGCTTATTTCAGTAGCTTATTTTAGGTCTAAAAGTGCTTATTTTCATTAAAATCCAAAAAATAGTAGTGTAGTCATTTGTGCTTATTGTGCTTATTTCAGTGGCTTATTTAAAAAAGTAAAATATGTTGGGCTTAATAAGGACTCATCAGTGAGCTTATTCCAAAAGCCCACTTTTCAGTTGGCCTTATTTGGTGATTTTAGCTATTTTGAATTTGGCTTATTTAAGAAAAGTTAGAGTTTACTACTTTTGATGCAAATTGATAAGTGTAAGTTTGTTTTTTAGTTGAAAAAGTTTTTGTAATCAGATTAAAAGACATATAAGCATTCCAAACATCTCTCCTTTTTGAATATAGAGCCTATTTTGAGTTGTAGATGTCCAAAATACCAAAAACCAAAAATTTAAGCAACTTTCTGCAATCAGCAGCTAAATCGGCTTTTTGGAGCTTATAAAGTGCTTATTTTCGCAAGGTGTCTTTATTAAAGTTGCTTAAAAACATGTTGTGAACAACTTTCGTGTTTTGCATTTTGGGCTAAAACGACTTTTTTTAAATCAGCACTTTTGGGACTAGACAAAATCGGATTGGGGTTCAGGGTTAGGAAAAAAAGAATTTATTTTTGGTCTTTTTGTCACAAGTAAGTCTGTCGTTTGTCCATTTGTTAGTCCATGTTAGTTTAGTTTAATTAATTAGTTAGTTTAGTTTAATTAGTTGTAATTGACTTTACCATTAGATAAAATTCGGGGCTTTTAATTTTGTTAAATTTCTGCAATTTTTCTGCACTTAGTGTAATTTTTATAAAAATTTTAGGTTAATATTTTTAGCTCTAGGATTATTTTTATAGTTTTAATCATTTAAATCTTAAAAAATTCATAAAAAATAAAATATTAATCAGAAAAATATAAACTTTTTTTTTAAAATTTTCTTTTTTCATATATTTTGTAGGAAAAATGTTAAAAGTTTCGTAGGTTCATTTTTTTTTCAAAAATTCATTTTCTAAAGAACGGGATTTGTCCCCGTTCTTGTCTTGACTCGTTTTTGGGTCAAACGACCTCCGTTTTTAGTCTAGTTTTTTTAAACTTCGTTATTTGTCATTTAGAATCTATTTTAGCTTTTAAATTTGTTTTAGGGTTTAATTTGCAAAAATTTAGGTTTTTAGCCCTTGTTTTTCGCACCCGTTTTAGGTTTTAAGTTATTTAGCTTTCGTTTTTAGGTTTTATTTAATCTTTTTGGCTACTTAACTGAACCAATAGACACCAAAGCCTAACCTTGTCATATTCAAACATCGTTTATCAATTCGTGATTCGATTTTCCATTCAAGCCTCGTTGGGACAAAACGACCCGGGAATCATACTTCCGGCTACATATATATTTTATTTTGGTGAACTTTTAACCATTCCTTGTGCAAAGGTAATTGGTTGAGTGTTTGCTTATATATTATATATATATATTATTGACGAACCAATTTTTAAGGTGATTGTTTGTTTCTTGGATAGTTTAGAAAATGTCATGAGAGATGAGTGGTAGACAAGAGAAGAAGGTATGTACTTTGAGTGTATAGGTTGAAGGAATGAGGAAAAGGTAGGTGCTCCAAGTATATAGGTTGGAGTAATAAGAAGAAGTTATGTGTAGGTTGAAGAAGTTATGTTTCGATAATTTAGAGGAGGTCATGATAGATGAGGAGAAGGCTTGAAAAGAAGGTAGGTACTTCAAGTATATAAGTTGAAGTTATGAGAAGAGGACCTTAAGGTTGAGGGTGATTTTGAAGTGGAGCAGGTGAAGTATTTGGAGTATGAATGAACCCTTCATTGTATTTGACAATCTCCAATCCTATCTTCCAATAAAAGTGAGCTTGCATCATCCTAGTGAAGTCTTCTATCATCATAGTTTAACCAACTTCATGCTATTTACCCACATATCTCCTAACTCCCCCTTGCTCATTGCGTCCCCATGATAATATCATTCCTTGTATATTGACTTTAACGGATCCATGGATCAAATAAATTACCATCGATGCTCAAGAAGTTCGATGCAATTTAAATGAGTAGAGCGCTTGCAAGTGCTCCCCCTCGGTGTATGCTCCCCCTTGTTTGGGGAACCAAGGAATCAAGATATTGTTGTGCTACAAAACAAAGTTAGTAGACAAGTGCACGTATACATATAGCAAAACATTAGCGGGGAACTAGACATGCACTTCTAGGTTTTATTATAAAGTATGACATTTTAAAAGAAAGTTGGAAGCTAGACACATGCAATCATTGTTTTAAAAATCAACAATTTAAATGATATAATTAAAAGACTCAAGACATATGTTTAAGGACAGAGATTAGACCGACTTTTAATAAACGAGAATGGGATCGATTGTTAACAATTTTTTTTTTGAAAAGAGTGACATTTTAATTTGCATTTCGCTAATTAAAAAATACTTATAGTACTTCGGATGAAGTAGTTAAGTTGTCACGACATAGAATGGAACACGGACTAGAATCGAAACTAGAAGAAAAGAGGAGAACGATTTATGGAATGTGTTCCATCATTCCTAAACCAAGACGAAGATAATTTAACGATTCGCGATTGAGGGGTAAAGAAAGAATGTCGGCGATTTTATCTTCAGACGCAACCTTTTCGATGGAGATGTTTCCTTTTGGACATTGTCCCGAAGGAAATGGTGACGTATCTTCGGTGTGTTTTGTACGCGAAAATAATAATAGTAATAATAATAATAATATTAATAATAATAAAGACGAAAAAAAACAAAGATGGAGGTGACGAGCTTGACAATGTCAAAACAGATGGTGGTCTTCTCAAGTATTGTGAATGTTTATAGAACAATCACATGACGAGGTATAAGGTTATCTTAAAGGTTGTAGCGGAAATAGCCTAGGAAAAGTGATTACCATCTCAATGGGTTGATGAGGCGTTGTTTATTGAGAAGAATAGAGGTGTGTTCAAAAGACAATGAGTGTTTTCGGTCGAAAAGAAAGAATGTTCTCGTCGAAGAGAAAGAATGTTCTCGTCAAAGAGATAGAGTGTTTTCGTCAAAGAGAAAGAATGTTTCGTCGAAGAGAAAAGGAGAGCGTTTTAACTTATGTTGTTAAAAGACTTGAATAGGGATTTTCAGATATGACCTTTACGTTTGGCAATCCGCAAGTTAAAGATACATAATATTTTGGAGAAATATTTAAGTTGTCAAACCTACTTGTAGGAAGCGTTATGATTTGTATCTAAGATTATTTGACAAAGAGTAGATAAATTGGAAGAAATGCCGAGACGATGAACAAAGAGTTTGTGAGTGAAGATTCAAGAAGATTAAGACCATTTTATGACTCTTTTGAAAATTTAGATTAGTGCCCCATACGCGAAGAAAGATATTCTAGTGTGAGAAAATATATACATATAATTTATATAAAGAAATAATAGAATTTAAGCATGCATCAAACAATAATCACACAAGATTAATGTGTAAGACTGTATGACATCTAAACCTTGTTTGTCATACATCAACCTAACATAGTGTAGGTGCACAATTAACATGTAAGTCATGTAAGATGACGCAAGCAAAACATGATAATTTTAAATGTAATCATCATGTAAAACATGTTAGCATTTAGCATTTAGCATTTAGGAGCATGTGTCATTTAGATAAACTAAGAGATATTTTATCTAAATTGCTAAAAAATTACAAACGCCTTTATAATAGACATGCATTTAATAGATATGCAATTAATCGTTGAGCATCAAAATAATCATGAAGTCATATAATTGTATCAGACGGGAGCAAGTTATCATCTTGATGCTTCAAATCACATATATGAGGTGCATGTTGTCTAGATTGACTAAGGAGAAATCTAATTTCTACTTGCTTAGTGTGCACTCCTAATGAGATACAAAGTCTATCGATGTAGATTATCATTAGGCATATTTAGGAAGAGCCATTTAATCAAATTAGAAATTAATAAGAGACTATCACTAGTGGTGCTTAATTCAGGCCAAACACGATCATTTTTACGGGTTATACCACGAACCCAACTTTACTCTTAGAAGCAATTCAACCGTTAGGTCAAATTGAATTTCTAGTGTAATGGATTCTCCAGTAGTCATTCTCATGTTAGACAAAATAAAATTCTTACATTTGCCTAATGAAGTGTAGCAAAGATAAAATTTGTATCGTATTTTAACATTGGGCGTAATATGACTCAACTAACATGCTTTAATTCCGGCTCATATAATCCTAATCAAGATGTGTGGAATTCTAGGGTTGAGTGAGAGAGAAAGCAAGTTGTTGTAATTTTAAGGAAAAAATGAGTCATCTAGAACCTAGGATTCTGCTTAAGAATGACAATGTGTAATGAGTGTTCAAAGAATGCACCTTTGCATGTCTTTCAAGAAAGAAATCTAATTAAGGTTACTTACCTTAATAGATATTGTAAATGTTTCTTTTTAGGAACAATTATAATTTACTAAAGGTTAGTTACATGTACGTTGGACTTCTAAACAAGAGATTGACAAGAGGAAGATGTTTAAATATGTTGCCATAGGACGAATTTTCCTAAACTGAAGATGAATCCAAAACGAAGGATCCATCAATCCGTGGTGCCAAATTTGGGCAAGGGTCATTTTCCCATTATTTGGGAGATGGTGTTGATATTAGGTTATTAGGAGAAATTTATATAATGTTATAAGGGTTCTCCGTTTGAGTTTTCGGAAATGGCATCCAAGTCTTGCTCATCAAGTTGGAATACTTATGAGTTTCATGATGGAAATTTATAAGTCGTCAATCCTACTCAGAGTATGTT
>BQNB010183386.1:0-12408 GCA_026074375.1 Tanacetum coccineum | reverse complement strand
GACGTGAAATGACCACAATACCCCTCCGCTTTTTTTATTAATTCTCTTTTTTTTGTTTAATAAGTGAGTTTTAATCTCAGCCGTAGATGAGTTTTAGATGAAAGGCTTGGATCAGTCCCCCAGTATCCAAGGAATATAGGGTATCCAATATAACTCTCCTTTTTATTTCAACTTTTAAAGTTAATCTTTTTCAATTTCGAACTTAACTTATTTCTTTTTGTGTTATATAATACTTAGATGCAAAATATGTGAATTGATTGAATTATATATATATATATATATATATATATATATATATATATATATATATATATTCACTGGTATTATTTTCATTAAGTATTATATAACATAATTTTTTTAAGTTAACGTTGAAGAAAATTTTTTTAAAAAGTCAAACTGAATATTTAATGTGAGGCAGAGGAAGTAGATAACAATGAAATAATAAAGATCATCAAAAAAAAAAAAGTTTTGCAAATGAAAAGACTTTGCTTACCTTGAATTGAAGCAACTCTTGAAAACATCCATACACAAATTTAAAATTCAAACACATAGCAATATAAATTCAACTGAGCTAAAGATATATATGGTCCCTCCGTAGTCTTCAAAGTTTTTTTTTTCCTTCATATTTTTGACAGATTTATGTTTGGGCGTCCACAATAAAAACCTTCGATTTTCTTCCCTCAAAACTTCAATCAACCAATCAGAATGCTCAATTGCAAAAGAAGAAATGATATTTATTCATACTTGACATTCCTACTAATCTTGATCTTGACAAATGAAAAAACCGAGGGTTGGATCATAAGAGATAATGAGTGGAATGCACATGTCAGTTTTTTATTTGGGTAGAAGGATAAGTAGGCAAAAGATGTAGGAGACTATATCAATGATCATTGCAAAATCGATGCTTCTTATAAGACAATAGAAAACCTCGATTTCAATATTATTCAGTTCGTATAATATATAAAAGATTAGTCAAATCATATCCACTGTTGAATAAGACATACCGATTGAAGATAACAAAAAGAGAAAGCCAATTTATTGAAAATAATTATTGAAACCTTCGCACAATCCTTCCTTACTTCCTCTAATATCACCATTTCTTATTCAGGTGACAATAAAAGCAAATATTGAAATTACATGTTTTAGCCCGACATTCAAGAACCAAATAACCATTAATATCTTGATTACAAACTGAGCACACATACTTTGATGTTTTTTTCTTTCGAACATATGTTAATGGATGTTTATGATATGACCGAGTTGTGGTGCCCTCATACCATATGTTTGCGTACCAATCAAATCGACTAATGCAATCAAGGTGAAAAGAATTCCTGTATTTGCAATTTTGACAATGATAGAGAGGAAAGTTTGGGTTCATTTGCTCCTCACAAATTTCACAATAGAAGTCTTCTGGATGATCATCGACCGGCGGATATGTCAATGGGATTTCATGTCCCTTGCAATACCTGTGAGCAAGGGAAATAGGAGACCTCATAGCGCAGTAGATGCCTAGTACGAAGTCACATGCCTTGCAAGAATAGCTTATGATATTAGACCACTTATTACATGCGTTGCAGAGAACATTGGGATCAATAATTTGGGTAAGAGGATGGTTGTGGGATTCGTGTTGGATAGTTCTGGGTAAAAATGCACAATTTACACATAAGTAAAACTGGCAATTAGTTTCACATTTGTATGCAAATGTGTTGCCGTGGCTGGAACAACCATTGCATAAATAGGACATCGCATCATTCCCTGTGTCTACCAAGTCAAGGGAATGATCTGGGTGAAGTTGATGTTTTAGTGTAAGGGGTAATTGGGCACAGTATTTGTGGAGAGTGAATGAACAACCATCTTTGCAGCTATAATAGGGAAAAGATAGGGGTCGTATACACCCATAACATACCTCAATGGAATCACTAGTGCTGGGCATGTTGTTATGTTGGGGCTCAACGTTAAGGGTTAATGGATGACGATGACTCTGATGCTTAATTTCTAATTTATCAATGTCATCAAGAGATAAATTATCGAGATGAAGTAGTTTCAGTGGATCTGTGAAGACGTCTGACATGGGAAAATGCAGCAGACTGTTCGAGTCTTCATTAGCACCAGAAGTACTTGGACAATCTCTGAAATGACATATACATTGTTAGAAAGTGCAATCACAAACAAACAAAAAGGAAGAAAACTTGTACGAGTAATACCTTGGAGTGGAAGGCGATGGCGCATTTAAGGCACATTTGATATGGGCAAAATATCTGCAGTTTGCGCAATGATATAACCATTCATTCTTTCTAATATATTTTTTGCAAAATTTGCAATAATACGGGTATGTATAGAATTTTTCTGGTAGTGAGTAGACGAGAACAAGTGGGTGTTTATGGTGATGATATGGTAAATCGATGCTAGGGGCTAAGGAAGCACAAGTCTTGTGGATCCAAAAGTCACAACTATCACATAAATAGAACAAGCCTTTTTCTTCAGTTTTGCAAGCATCACAACGGAATGTAGCAGGTCTTGATTGGAGGGTTAAAGTGTGTTGTGGGTGGCCTTCATGCTGAAACTTGATGGATGCCTCCTCCTTTAAAGAATCATCTTCTGCCTTACAAGCAAACTCAACAAAAAAACAATTACTGCAACAATTAAATCCTGTAGGAGCATCGGAAAAAGAAAGATAAGCGAACCCTTTATCTATTCTTTGACAACAAACATAACAAATAGAAAACTGGGAAGCCATTTTTAGCATTTTGATTCCTAGAGTATGCTCATATAAAGAAGGGAAGTTGATAGTTTTGGGAAGTTGTGAACATGATTTATGAAGGAAAAAACGACAC
This sequence comes from Tanacetum coccineum, assembly GCA_026074375.1. Taxonomy (NCBI): domain Eukaryota; kingdom Viridiplantae; phylum Streptophyta; class Magnoliopsida; order Asterales; family Asteraceae; genus Tanacetum; species Tanacetum coccineum. The sequence continues at coordinate 9,574 of BQNB010183386.1, read as the reverse complement.
TGAATGCAAGCATACGCAGAGTCACCAATTGATAGAGGTTCCTCACACATATCACACCCAACAACAGCTCCTTTTGAGTTCTCCTCCTCATCATCACCTTTACCACGAATCGTCTCCCAGTCGATGAGTTTCAGCGGATGCTTCTCATGACCAAAATGATTAATCACTTCCATTCTCTCCTGTCCTAAAAGTTAAGTAACCCTGAATTATATAAAGCTTGACACACAAAAAATCTAGATTTTATTACTTGAATATAAGATAAAACAGATTTAGAACTGATGAAACCTTTTTTATAGATTAAGTTATAACACCTTTTTTTCAAAAACATTCTTTTCTTAAATTAGAAGTTTGCATCTTACTTTTGAAATTATACTGTCTCCCTTTATCACACAAAATGAAATATTAAAACTTTAAACTTTAAAATGTAAATAGAGGAAAATAAGGTTTACTATTTCTCTTGCCGTTAAAAAAAAATAACGTAAATGCATTTAACTCAACTTCCATATGTGTTACTGAAAAGAACGTGTTAATGAATGTATAATCAACACTGGTTGCGGGTGAACGGGCTTAGGCATCACAACTTAACATGTGGATCTCATCTGTTAGATAAAATGTCTCAACAGCCACAAGACCAAAGAATAACTAAAAGACATCATTTAACAATATTGTCATTGAAATGGACAGCATTTCCCCATTTAAAGCTTAAGTGTGGATAAATAACATAAGACATAGTAATAGACAACTGGAAACAAAAAGTAGATCAGCTCAACCCTCTCCTATGCATTCCTTGTTCGATACAGATTTTCAAACTTACGATTGTTTTAACTGGTTTCTTATATCAGTTTCAGTTCTTAATCAACATCGGACTTTCACATGAATTCATGTTTTAATACTCATGGAATTCATGTTTTAGTACTCTGATTATCCTTGAACGCTACTTTTATGTACGAAATTAAACATCTGCTTTTGCTCTTTTTTCTTTTCTTAAAATAAGTATTCAATTTCAAATATGAACCAATGATAAAGTATTGAAAGATAAAGATGACATTCTAAAGTGTAATATTTACAGTCTAAAAAGTGTCTGAACTTTGTAAATAGATATTTAATTTGAAATGTTGAGAGCAAAGTTTATTTTCATTTTAAATTGTCACAATAAGCAAAACCCATAAGAATAAAGTTAATCTCATAAGCAAAACCCGTAAGAATGAAGTTAATTTAACCGTAAGAATATCACTTTCGAGTTGAAAACATACAAAATTTGGATTCTAACAAACTCAGAGAAGCTTGAACTTACTATTTATATGCAAATGTGTTGCCATGTATATTCTGTCATACATGAAATTTATAATTTAAGACAAGCTTCAAAAGGGCACTAATATGTATTCAAAAGCAGCATAAACTTTTGAGAAAAAGAAAAAAAACTATGAACTTTGAGATAAATTATCAAACATTCAAACACATAATCTACATCCATCCCACAACCCTTCAATTTCTTACTTCCTCTAATATCACCATTTCTTATTCCGATGACAATAATAACAAATATTGAAATTACATGTTTTAGCCCGGCATTCAAGAACCAAATAACCATTAATATCTTGATTACAAGCGGAACACACATACTTTGGTGTTTTCTTTCTTCGAACATATGTTAATGGATGTTTATGATACAACACAGTTTCGTTGCCCCCATACCATATGTTCGCATACCAATCAGTTCGACTAATGCAACCAAGGTGAAAAGAATTCCTGTATTTGCATTCCTGACAATGATAGAGAGGCAAGATGGGGTCCATTTCCTCCTCACAACTATCGCAATAGAAGTCTTCTGGATGATTTTCGACAGGGGGATATGTCAATGGGATTTCATGCCCTTTGCAATACCTGTGAGCAATTGAAAGAGGAGACCTCATTGCGCAGTAGATGCCTAGTCCGAAGTCACATGCCTTGCAAGAATAGCTTATACCACTATACAATGTGTTACATGCCTTACAGATAACTTCGGGATCAATAAGTTGGGTAAGAGGATGGTTGTGGGATTCGTGTTTGATGGTCTTGGGTAAAAATTCACAATTTACACATAGGTAGAACTTGCATTTTGTTCCACATTTGTAAGCAAAAGTGTTGCCCCAGCTGGTACAACCATTGCAGTTATAGAACATCTCATCTTCCCATGCGTCTACTAAGTCAAGGGTATGGTCTGGGTGAAGTTGATGTTGTAATTTTTGGGGTAAGTGGGCACAATATTTGTGGAGATCAGTGAATATAGAACATCCATCCTCTTTGCAGTTATAGTATGGGAAGGAGAGCGGTTGTACACACGCATAACATACCTCTATCGGTTCCCCAGAGTTGATGTCGGGCATCATGTTGTTACCTTGTGGATCTTCAACATTAAGGATTAGCGGATGATCAGGATGACTCCAATGGTAAATCTCAGCTGTTTCATCATCATCTTGAGCTAAGTTTTCAGAATGGAGTAGCTTCAGTGGATTTGTAAATGCTTCCGACATGGGAAAATGCAGCAAACTGATTACGTCTTCAATAGCAGCAGAAGTGCGTGGATCATCTCTGAAACCATGTGCATTTTGTATTAGAAGAGTATTAATTACGAAAAACACATAATTAAAACAAAGATAAGCTAATTTCACCTTGAAGTAGAAGATTGTTGTTGTGCATTTAAGGCACATTTGATATGGAAAAAATATCTGCAGTTTGCGCAATGATACAGCCATTCATCCCGCCGAATGTATTTGTTGCAAAATCTACAAAAATACCGGAATCTATAGAAATTCTCTGGAAGAGAGTAGACAAGAACAAGTGTGTGTTTATGATGATGATGTGGTAGATCAAGGGTAGGTGGTAAGGAAGCACAACTCTTGTGGATCCAAAAGTCACAACTATCACACTGATAGAATAAGCCTTTTTCTTCAGTCCGACAAGCATCACAATTAAATGAAGCAGGTCTTAATTGGAGTGTTAAAGTATGTTGTGGATGGCATTTATGGTCTAACTTGACCATTGCCTCCTTCTTGATAGCATCAGCTTCTGTCTTACGTGCAAACTCAACCCGAAAACAGTTACCGCAAAGACGAAATTTTCCCTTGTCAAGCATATGAATAGCATAACAGAACCCTCTAGTTATTTTTCGGTCACAAACATGACAAATAGTTAAACCAAAAACCTTATTTTTCAAAAATATGATTTCGAGAGGATGTTGATATAAGGAAGGTAAGTTGATGGTATATGGAAATTGTGAACATAATTTGTGAATGAAAAAACGACACTGGATGCAAGCATATGCAGAGTCACCATTTGATAATGGTTCCTCACATATATCACACCCAACAGCTCCTCCTCCTGACTTCCTCTCATCATCACAACAATCGACGCCGATGATACCTATAATCGTCTCCCAGTCAATGAGCTTCAGTGGATGCTTCTCATGACCAAAATGATTAATCTCTTCCATTCTTTCCCTCTCTTAATATTTAAAACCCTGAATTAAATCTTAGATCTATGTACGATACAAATAAAGTTTGACACACAGAAAATCTTTTTTTTACAGCAGAAAATGGAACATGAAACTTCCTAATCTGATCTGTCTATTTATAATAAAACCTTTTTTCAAGAACATTCTTTTCTAAAATTAGAAGTTTGCATCTTACTTTTGAAATTATACTATCTCCCTTTGTCAATTGGAAGCTTTCTATATCACACAAAACTAAATATTAAGAATTTAAACTTATCTAATTGTGAAAATTACAAACAAGTGCACTGCAAATAGATAAAGGAAAATAAGGTTTACTTGATGAGTTTAATTTATGTAAACACTTTTAACTCAACTTCTTATGTAATTGTTATTTGTTTATCTGTTTTATTGCTTAGATAGACATTTACTAAAGTAGGATGCAAAACTTAGTTAGCAAGTAATATACGCTATTCCTTCCCGAAGCTATACTAATGTTTATCTTGTTGTACACACTATATCTAACACGTGCTACATTTTTTTCCCGCAGGGAAATTGAGCGATATGAATGTTCTGCCAGACAGGCACAAATTGGTGATCAGCAACCAGAATAAAATTCAATGGTGGCATTACTCAGTTCATAAAGGTATTTTTAAGCACTTATTAACAAGTTTGGAAACACGGGAAGATCGATAAAACAATAAATTACGATAACAAAAAAATAAAATCTAATGAATAAAAAATATTGTTCTTGTGATATTAAAAATTTTCTTTGACCAAGGAATGGTTAAAAACTAAAAATACAAGATAAGAACAAAAGAAGATAATCAAGAGTCTGCCGAAATATTGGTTTGAGGGGTCTAGGAAGTGATTACAGGTTAGATAATAACAACCACAAGACCAGAGAATAAATAGTAGACATTATTTCACAAGATAATCATTGAAATGGACAACGTTTCCCCATTTAAAGTTTAAGTGTGGATAAATAGCATAAGACGTAGTAATAGACAACTTGAAACAAAAACTAGATCAGCTAAGGAGTCCCAACCCTCTCCTATGCATTCCTTGTTCGATACAGATTTTCAAACTTACGATTGTTTTAACTGGTTTTCTTGTCTCACTTTCAGTTCTTAATCATCATGGGACTGTCACATGAAATCATGTTTAATACTCATGGAATTCATGTTTTAGTACTCTATGATTATCCTTGAATGCTACTTTTGTGTACGAAATTAAACATCTGCTTTTGCTCTTTTTTCTTTTCTTAAAATAAGTATTCAATTTCAAATATGAACCAATGATAAAGTATTGAAATGTTTGCAGTCTAATAAGTGTCTGAACTTTGTAAATAAATATTTAATTTGAAATGTTGAGAGCAAAGTTTATTTACATTTTAAATTGTCACAATAAGCAAAACTCATAAGAATAAAGTTAATTTAATAAGGAAAACCCGTAAGAATATCATGGTGGGCCAAACATTTTCGAGTTTGAAAACAGACATAATGTATCAAATGATGCAGAGCCTTTAGTAACAAAAGATTTTGTTTCAGCAACATTTATAGTCTTTTAAATTATATTTGTATAATTAATTAATAGTTTCTCATACGGAATTTATATTCTTATGATCTAAACGACAAGTTTCTGAGCTATGTTTATCCCTAGCCTGGCTCCGCTCGTATCGCCGGTTTGTCCCTGTTAGGATCTATGCCTTGTGGCCGGCCGAGGTGCTGTTTGTTTGTATAGAGCGGAATCCGCCCTATACATTATCAGAAAACAAAAAATGTTCTAAACAAAACTAAAAATACCGAGCGCTAAAACTTGTTAGTTGAACTTGACGATGTTTAGAGTTTGGTTGAGGCAATTCATCAAAGACGTTGCAATCATGCACAAGTTTGAAATATAAGTGAAGAAGTTTGTACCATCGAAACAAAAAAGAGCAACGATAGTATGGTGAGCATTCAGCATGGTGTTACAATGGCATGCCGGTGACTAACAAGCAAGTGACCTCATGATTTTAAGCCTAAAATTTACTCGCGGAAAAGCAAGGCAGGCCTATACAATTACAACTAAAACATATCTTAGTTAGTTATCTAATTATTTTTGCAACACCTTCATCCAATCCATAGTTCAATTTAAATCTTCTCAAGCACATTCACGGGGTTTGAACCCATTGCCACACAGACTCAGATTGGGTAAAAATATAAACATTAACATCATCATTATTATCAAAAGCAGAATTCAAATATAACCACACAACATAATGCCAAGTAACTGATAACTTTGTTGCTACAATTATTAGTTATTACTCACTAAAAGTCATATGACAATTTAGCAAGGAAGACATATACAATTACTCAAAAAGCAACAACAACATCACCAAACTAAATTATCAAAAAACAAGAGCATTATTTAACAAATAAAAAAAGGACTTTGCCAAAATTAAACTTTACAAAACAATCACACAGCTCAATCTTCCTTACATCCTCTAATATCACCATCCCATCTTCTTCCCATGACATGTGAAGCATATTTTGAAATTACATGTTTTTGCCCGACATTCAAGAACCAAATAACCATTAATATCTTGATTACAAACGGAACACACATACTTTGGTGTTTTCTTTCTTCGAACATATGTTAATGGATGTTGATGATACGACGGGGTTATGGTACCCGCACACCATATGTTCGCATAACTATCAATTCGACTAATGCAACGAAGGTGAAAAGAATTCCTGTATTTGCAATTCTGACAATGATAGAGAGGCAAGTTGGGGTCCATTTCCTCCTCACAAATATCACAATAGAAATCTTCCGGATGATCATCGACCGGCGGATACGTCAATGGGATTTCATGTCCCTTGCAATACCTGTGAGCAAGCGAAAGAGGAGACCTCGTAGCGCAGAAGATGCATAGTTGGAAGTCACAATCCTTGAAAGCATAGCTTATGCCATCAGACCACTTGTTACATGCGTTGCAGAAAACTTTGGGATCAATAAGTTGGGTAAGAGGATGGTTGTGGGATTCGTGTTTGATGGTTCTGGGTAAAAATGAACAATTTACACATAGGTAAAACTTGCAATTACTTTCACATTTGTATGCAAATGTGTTGCCCCAGCTGAAACAGCCATTGCAATTATAGAAACTTCTCCATGTGTCTACCAAGTGAATGGTGTGATTTGGGTGAAGTTGATGTTGTATTGTTTGGGGTAACTCAGCACAATATTTGTGGACTTGAGCAAACATTGAACATCCATCTTCTTTGCAAATATAATATGGGAAGGAGAGGGGTCGTACACATGCATAACACACCTTTATTAGGTCACCAGAGTTGATTATGTTGTCACCTTGTGGATCTTCAACATTAAGGATCAATGGATGAGCAGGATGACTCCAATGACTAATCTCTGTTGTTTCCTTGTCATCTTGAGAAAAGATTTTAGAATGTAGTAGTTTCAATGGGTCTATGAATGCCTCTGCCATGGGAAAATGCAGCAAACTGTGTACGTCGTCACTAGCTGCCGAAGTGCTCGGATCATCTCTGAAAGTATAAATGTGCATATGGTTTTCAGAAGAGCATCAATCACAAACACACAAAATTAAAACAAGGTAAATTCAGTTTTACCTTGGAGTAGAAGCGTAATTTTTCTGTGCATTTGAGGCACACTTGATATGGGCAAAATATCTGCAGTTTCTACAATGATACAACCATTCATCCCGTCGAATGTATTTGTTGCAAAATTTGCAATAATACGGGTATTTGTAGAAATTCTCTGGAAGCGAGTAGACGAGAACAAGTGGGTGTTTAGGGTGATGATGTGGTAGATGGATGGTAGGGGCTAAGGAAGCACAACTCTTGTGGATCCAGAAGTCACATCTATCACATTCATAGAATAAGCCTTTTTCTTCAGTATTGCAAGCATCACAACGTAAAGAAGCAGGTCTTAACATGAGGGTTAAAGAGTGCTGTGGATGGCCTTCATGTTTCAACTTTACTGATGCCTCCTCCTTGATAGCATCTAATTCTGCGTTACGAACAGACTCAACAAGAAAACAATTACTGCAAGCATTGAATCCTTCCTTATACATATTACCAAAACTATAAATGAACCCTTTAGTTATTGTGTGACGACAAACGTAACAAATAAAACAATTGTAACTTGTTTTCTTAATAATTATGAGATTTAGAGGGTAATGATATAATAAAGGGTAGTGGATAGTTTGGGGAAGTTTTGAACAATATTTATGAAGAAAAAAACAACACTCAGTGCAAGCATATGCAGAGTCACCAATCGATAATGGTTCCTCACATATATCACACTCGACTACTCCTTCGGGTTTCTCTTCTCCATCATCACCTTTCATGGTAACTAGAATTGTTTCCCAGTCAATGAGCTTCAATGGATGCTTCTCATGACCAAAATAATTAATCTCTTCCATTCTCTCAGTCTCTTAGAAGTTGAAAAACCCTGAGACACAGAAAATCTGTTATTACTTAGATTAACTGAAAACAAATTTACAGCCGATTAATAACCAAGTTTTGCTAATTTGACATGAATAAAATGGAACATGAAACTCCCTATGAAAACTGAGAGCTTGTTGTTTTGAGATTGTAATATATTTATAACAAAAGTTATTTCAAGAACATTCTTTTCTCAAATTACAAGTTTGCATCTCACTTTTGAAACTATTCTATCTCCTTTTGACTTTTGTCAGTTGGAAGCTTTCTTTATGTGTCGCACAAAACTGAGTACTCCCTTTTTTAAAAATTTAAACTATCAGGTTAAGTCGCAGGTCTCCAAATATTCCTTGTATAGTAGTTGTAAAGATTTTAAACAAGATCATTGTAAATAGAAAACGAAAATAAGGTTTACTAGATGCCTTTAACTTACGTAAATGCATTTAACTCAACTTCCATTTGTGTTACTGAAAAGAACTTAATAATGGACAGATGAGTCATGAGTGGATGATCAGCTGGTATCGGGTTGATGGGCTTAGGCATGACAACTTAAAATGTGGATCATGTGTTCGATAAAGTGTGCGCTAATATATCTGGTTGCTGGTTTATGTGTTTAATCACTTAGATAGACACTTACTAAAGTAGAAATCAAAACTTAATTAGCAAGTAACACACGTCGTTTCTTCCGGAAGTTATACCAATGTGCTATTTGTTTTCTACAGGGAAATTGCGCGATCTAAGTTCTACCAGAAAGGCACAAATCGGTATTAAGCAACCAGGATGAAATCCAATGGTGGCATTACTCAAGTCATAAAGGTATTTTTGAGCACTTATTATCAAGTGTCGAATCATGGGAAGATCGATAAAACATAAAAAAAACGTGTTCATATAAGAGTAAGTTATTTTGCATACCACTTTTTTATTCTACATACCGAGGGACAATTGTGAGCCGTTGATTACATATGATCAAATCAAAGGATAAAAAACACAGAGGGACCAATGTTGACAACTTTTGAAACATAACGGAGGGACTAAACACGTAAATATTCAATATTTCTCAACTACCCCCAATTTCCCTTCACGAAAAACACACACATTAGACACATTCTCTCTACATTAAACCCTAACCAAAATATCCAAAAATCTGCCCAAATTAATCGTGCAAATCACGAAATAAACACAAAAATAAAACAAAGAGCAAGTAAATCAACCGATCCTGAAAAAAATCGGTTCAAAACGAACCGATTCAGAACGCCAATGATGGTACGAAAATACAGATTCGTAGTTTGTTGTTATCTAAGTATATTTGGTGATATTCTTGAATTTTATTTATGATTTTATGATTTTTGTGAATATTTTTGTTATTTTATTCATTTTAGTTACTTATTGTAGATTGTTGTCATAATACTAATTTTTACAGCTATAAAGTGATTATTAGCGCATCGATGGTCTTTACTTAAAAAATTAAGGATGAATATGATTCTTTTGATGAGGATCACACCTTGGATTATGATTCTGAGTATCACATACTCTTTGAAATTTGATATTGTAACACTCCCATTTTGATAATATAGCAGCGGAAGCTAATCTGGGGTATTACTTCATGAATCACAGACACAATCATAGAAAACGACTCAAAAGAGAC